>MU249786.1:5000-66586 GCA_018977245.1 Lethenteron camtschaticum
CGATCATCGCCCCGTTCAGAGGCTGCGGTCCGTCCACCACCACCACCACCGTTGGTTATGTACCCCCCTCCCCTCCCCTCTCCACCTTGTATCCATCCGTATTGCGGCTCATTGCTAATCTTATACTTGTAAGGGCGCGTTCACGTTTTTTTTGCGTTCTCTCGTCGTTAGTTAGTGAGGGTAGTTCCCTTCGTTACCGGGTTGTTGTAGCGTGTGACATAGAGTAGTCGGTAAGCTTGGGGGGGAGGGGAGGGGGTGGGGGGAGGGGCTTTGATTGTGTCGTCACGTGGCACGTGGCGCGTGACCGTCACGTGGCACGCGGCGCGTGACCGTCACGTGGCACGCGGCGCGTGACCGTCGGGTTCTCGCCGAGGGCTCGGGACGCTTGAGCGCGTGTCGGGTTCGCCCGGTTCGCCCGGTTCGCCCGGTTCGCCGGCTTCGCCCGGTTCGCCGGTTCGCCCGGTTCGCCCGGTTCGCCCGGTTCGCCGGCTTCGCCCGGTTCGCCCGGTTCGCCCGGTTCGCCCGGTTCGCCGGCTTCGCCTGGTTCGCCTGGTTCGCCTGGTTCGCCGGCTTCGCCTGGTTCATCTGGTTCCCTGGTTCGCCTGGTTCGCCTGGTTCGCCTGGTTCGCCTGGTTCGCCTGGTTCGCCTGGTTCGCCTGGTTCGCCTGGTTCGCCTGGTTCGCCTGGTTCGCCTGGTTCGCCTGGTTCGCCTGGTTCATCTGGTTCGCCTGGTTCGCCTGGTTCACCTGGTTCACCTGGTTCGCCGGCTTCGCCGGCTTCACCTGGTTCGCCGGCTTCGCCTGGTTCGCCTGGTTCGCCTGGTTCGCCTGGTTCGCCTGGTTCGCCTGGTTCGCCTGGTTCGCCTGGTTCGCCGGCTTCGCCTGGTTCACCTGGTTCACCTGGTTCACCTGGTTCGCCGGCTTCGCCCGGTTCGCCCGGTTCGCCCGGTTCGCCCGGTTCACCCGGTTCGCCGGCTTCGCCTGGTTCACCTGGTTCGCCTGGTTCGCCTGGTTCACCTGGTTCACCCGGTTCGCCTGGTTCGCCGGCTTCGCCTGGTTCACCTGGTTCGCCTGGTTCACCTGGTTCGCCGGCTTCGCCCGGTTCGCCCGGTTCGCCCGGTTCGCCCGGTTCACCGGGTTCGCCCGGTTCACCTGGTTCGCCTGGTTCGCCTGGTTCGCCTGGTTCACCTGGTTCGCCTGGTTCGCCTGGTTCGCCTGGTTCACCTGGTTCACCGGTTCACCTGGTTCACCCGGTTCACCTGGTTCGCCTGGTTCGCCTGGTTCACCCGGTTCACCCGGTTCGCCCGGTTCGCCCGGTTCACCTGGTTCACCTGGTTCACCGGGTTCGCCCGGTTCACCCGGTTCGCCTGGTTCACCTGGTTCACCTGGTTCACCAGGTTCACCAGGTTCACCTGGTTCGCCGGGATTGCTGGGACGTCCACGCAAGCCGAGCCAATTTCATTGAAGCGGGCAACGTTGCTCAAGACTGAGACGCAGTCCCGGCAAACGTGGAAAGCGTTGAAGAGTCAACCACGTGCCCCCCGCCCCACCACCCCCCGGGAAATTTGGACAAACGTTGCCACGTTTACCGAGATGGGGGCGTGTGGGGGGTGGGGGGGGGGCAGTCTCAGGTGCAAGTGTGAGACTAAACTAAGATGTTTTAGTTGTTACCAGGCAGGTGCACACTGAGCTACGTAGCTCTCTTCCTGGTTCTTTCGGTAAAGTCACGTAGAAGGGAAATAATAAAATAATAAAAACAAAAAGAATAAAATAATTTATATTATTATTTTATTATATTATTTTATGATGTTATATTTTTATTAGTTTATTATTTCCCTTCTACGCGACTTTACCGAAAGAACCAAGAAGACGAATGCCCGCAGTCACGAAAGAAGCTTTAAATCGAAATCTACGTAGCTCTCTTTCAGGAAGGGACCTCCGTGTCCCACTTGGCATCGTCACCGCGTGAAGATTCATTGCAGACAAACACTCTCAGCTTGCAGCGCGGAGGAGCCGGGGGCCAGCCAACAATCGACGCGAGCCAGAACAAACCGAGTGCAGCGATGGCACGGCCAACAATCCTCCGCGTAGCCTAGCAAACAACAACAACACGACGAGACCTCCTTTTTGTTTGCATTTGACTGCTTGTGTTGTGGTTATTGCAAACACGATGCCTTGTATGAAGGTGTCAGTTTTGTACCAGTTGAAAGGGTAAAAACCTACTACTATATTTTCCACTGGTAAAGGAGATGTCTCATAGTGTAATGCTTACCCCGAGCTCTCAATACTCTGATAGTGCGCTGTTTTGAGTTGTACGCCTTTTGGCGTCATCTGGTCCAACACCATGGAGACTAGGCTCTAAGGAAAGCTGTCTCGGGTGTGGACCAATCAACTTCAAGACAGTGCATATCATTATCATCATCAGAGTTGTTTCTTTTTGTTTGCATTTTGACTGCTTGTGTTGTGGTTATTGCAAACACGATGCCTTGTATAAAGGTGTCAGTTTTTGTACCAGTTGAAAGGGTAAAAACCTATTGCCAACAACAACAAAAACCGCTTCACTCTCAACGGCAGCTTGCTGCAGTGTCCCATCCTTCGCTGAAGGCAGAGGTCGAACCGGGTATACCCGTACCCACCCATACCGGCTAGTCCGGAGGTAGGTACCTGTTTGCGACCCTGGTGCGGCCGGGTACGGGTACGGGTAGGCCGTGAGTCACTGGTGAGTCACCGTTTGTCACTCATTTCCCAACGTCTTGTCTCTTCTCACAATTCAAGTTCCTAGAATCAACCCACCCGCGCCTGCAACATGGCTTCATCCCAGAGGTCGCATTCAGATACCCGTACCCTACCCGTACCCAGCCGGGTACGGGTAGCCGGGTACGGGCGGGTACGGGTACCCGTTTGCGACCCTGGTGCTGCCGGGTACGGGTAAGGAATCAAAACCCGTTTGCGACCTCTGCCAGGCGGGCGACGCGATGCGAGCGAGCGAGCGGGTTCCGCGAGAGACGCAGCTACTGGTGGCACGTGGTGGCACGTGGTGGCACGTGGTGGGCACGTGGTGGGCACGTGGTGGCACGTGGTGGGCACGTGGTGGCACGTGGTGGGCACGTGGTGCGCACGTGGTGGCACGTGGTGGGCACGTGGTGGCACGTGGTGGGCACGTGGTGGCCCTCGGTGGGGACGCGAGGCCTTCGGGGGCCGGGACGTTCACACCAGACAGCACGGCAACGGCGGATGCCGACTCTTTTTTGTTATATCTACATCGAGCAGAGCTGGGGGGAAATCAAAGAAACTAAAGAGGGTTTTGTATTTTTACACGTGAAATGGGGGCAGGGGTCAGGGGGGGGCTGCCGGTTTTGGAACGTGAGAATTGCGGTTCTTGCGTAGAAAACACGGAGACGCCATCTCCAGCACGCCGTGTTCATGTTGTTAATGTGGGAGCCAAAGAAGTAATCGCCACCAAGTGTACAAACGTCACCGCATGGCCTGCCGTGACGCTTCAAGCTGCCTCTGCTGGACTAGAGCCCCATTGGCTAGAGCCAGAGACACGCCCACTAGACACAGAGACACGCCCACTAGACACAGAGACACGCCCACTAGACACAGAGACACGCCCACTAGAGCCAGGGAGACGCCCACTAGAGCCAGAGACACGCCCACTAGACACAGAGACACGCCCACTAGACACAGAGACACGCCCACTAGAGCCAGGGAGACGCCCACTAGAGCCAGGGAGACGCCCACTAGAGCCAGGGAGACGCCCACTAGAGCCAGAGACACGCCCACTAGACACAGAGACACGCCCACTAGACACAGAGACACGCCCACTAGAGCCAGGGAGACGCCCACTAGAGCCAGGGAGACGCCCACTAGAGCCAGGGAGACGCCCACTAGACACAGAGACACGCCCACTAGACACAGAGACACGCCCACTAGAGCCAGGGACACGCCCACTAGAGCCAGGGAGACGCCCACTAGAGCCAGAGACACGCCCACTAGAGCCAGGGAGACGCCCACTAGACACAGAGACACGCCCACTAGACACAGAGACACGCCCACTAGAGCCAGAGACACGCCCACTAGAGCCAGGGAGACGCCCACTAGAGCCAGAGACACGCCCACTAGACACAGAGACACGCCCACTAGACACAGAGACACGCCCACTAGAGCCAGAGACACGCCCACTAGAGCCAGGGAGACGCCCACTAGAGCCAGAGACACGCCCACTAGACACAGAGACACGCCCACTAGACACAGAGACACGCCCACTAGACACAGAGACACGCCCACTAGAGCCAGAGACACGCCCACTAGAGCCAGGGAGACGCCCACTAGAGCCAGGGACACGCCCACTAGAGCCAGGGACACGCCCACTAGAGCCAGAGACACGCCCACTAGAGCCAGAGACACGCCCACTAGAGCCAGAGACACGCCCACTAGAGCCAGGGAGACGCCCACTAGAGCCAGAGACACGCCCACTAGAGCCAGAGACACGCCCACTAGAGCCAGAGACACGCCCACTAGAGCCAGGGAGACGCCCACTAGAGCCAGAGACACGCCCACTAGAGCCAGAGACACGCCCACTAGAGCCAGGGAGACGCCCACTAGAGCCAGAGACACGCCCACTAGAGCCAGAGACACGCCCACTAGAGCCAGAGACACGCCCACTAGAGCCAGGGAGACGCCCACTAGAGCCAGGGAGACGCCCACTAGAGCCAGAGACACGCCCACTAGAGCCAGAGACACGCCCACTAGAGCCAGAGACACGCCCACTAGAGCCAGGGACACGCCCACTAGAGCCAGGGACACGCCCACTAGACACAGAGACACGCCCACTAGAGCCAGGGAGACGCCCACTAGAGCCAGAGACACGCCCACTAGAGCCAGGGACACGCCCACTAGAGCCAGAGACGCCCACTAGAGCCAGGGAGACGCCCACTAGAGCCAGGGAGACGCCCACTAGAGCCAGGGAGACGCCCACTAGAGCCAGGGAGACGCCCACTAGAGCCAGAGACACGCCCACTAGAGCCAGAGACACGCCCACTAGAGCCAGGGACACGCCCACTAGAGCCAGGGAGACGCCCACTAGAGCCAGGGAGACGCCCACTAGACACAGAGACACGCCCACTAGACACAGAGACACGCCCACTAGAGCCAGAGACACGCCCACTAGAGCCAGGGAGACGCCCACTAGAGCCAGGGACACGCCCACTAGAGCCAGGGAGACGCCCACTAGAGCCAGAGACACGCCCACTAGAGCCAGGGAGACGCCCACTAGAGCCAGAGACACGCCCACTAGAGCCAGAGACACGCCCACTAGAGCCAGAGACACGCCCACTAGAGCCAGAGACACGCCCACTAGAGCCAGAGACACGCCCACTAAACAGCTGTAACCAAAACGCTCACTTGAGCCCGTGTGCACGCCTCAACCCCCAGTGCTCTGCTGCTGGTCACGTGCGTCCACAATGCTGCAGCAGCAGCTGCAGCTGCTGCTGTTTGCTGCAGCTGCTGCTGCTGCAGCTGCAGCTGCTGCTGCTGTTTGCTGCTGCTGCTGCTGTTTGCTGCAGCTGCTGCCTGCAGCTGCTGCTGCTGCTGCTGCAGCTGCTGCTGTTTGCAGCTGCTGCTGCAAACAGCAGCAGCAGCTGCTGCTGCTGCACTGCTGCCTGTTTGCTGCTGCTGCTGCTGCTGCTGTTTGCAGCTGCTGCTGCTGTTTGCTGCTGCTGCTGCTTGCAGCTGCTGCTGCTGCAGCTGCTGCTGCTGCTGTTTGCTGCTGCAGCTGCTGCTGCTGTTGCTGCTGCAGCTGCTGTTGCTGCTGCTCTTTGCAGCTGCTGCTGCTGTTGCTGCTGCTGCTGCTTGCAGCTGCTGCTGCTGTTTGCTGCTGTTGCTGCTGCAGCTGCTGCTGCTGCTGTTGCTGCTGCTCTTTGCAGCTGCTGCTGCTGTTGCTGCTGCTGCTGCTGCTGCTGCTGTTTGCTGCTGCTGCTTGCAGCTGCTGCTGCTGTTTGCTGCTGCTGCTGCTTGCTGCTGATGCTGCTGCTGCAGCTGGGACCGGTGCCATAGCTGGCGCCCAGCGGTAGCGGTGCCGGAGGGTGAAACTGCGGGGCACTACCCCCCACCCACCCACCCCCACCGTCCTCTCTCTCTCTCTTTTGGATTTTGTTATCGAATGCAAATATTTAAAACAATGTCATAATAAACGTCCATTGGTATTTTTCACGCTTGCAACGTTGCATTTTTCCCCCCCCCCCCATCCTTCGTCTTCTTCTCATCCGTGCCGCGCGGTTTCGGAGCGCACGGCGCGGGCAGCCTGGAGGCCACGCGCGGGTCACTACGAGGGGCCCGGGCATCGGCCACCCACTCACTCACTCACCCAGCCACTCACTCACTCACTCACCCACTCACTCACTCACCCAGCCACTCACCCACTCACCCAGCCACCCACTCACCCACCACTACTCACTCACTCTGTCACCCAGCCACTCACCCACTCACTCACCCAGCCACTCACTCACTCACTCACCCATCACTCACTCACCCCCACTCACTCACTCACCACTCACCCACTCACCCAGCCACTCACCCAGCCACTCACTCACCCACTCACCCACTCACCCAGCCACTCACCACTCACTCACTCACCCAGCCACCCACTCACTCACTCAGCCACCCATTCTGCCAGCCACCCACTCACCCAGCCACCCACTCACCACTCACTCAGCCACTCACTCAGCCACTCACCCACCACCACTCACTCACTCACCATCACTCACTCACTCACTCACCACCCACTCACTCAGCCACCCACTCACTCACTCACCCAGCCACCCACTCACCCAGCCACCCACTCACCCATCTACCAGCCACCCACCCACTCAGCCACCCACTCATTCACTCACCCAGCCACCCACTCACTCACCATCCACTCACCCACCCAGCCACTCACCCACCCACTCACTCACCCACCCACTCACTCACCCACCCACTCACCACCCAGCCACTCACTCACTCACCCATTCTCCCAGCCACCACTCACTCACTCACCCACCCACCCACTCACTCACCCACTCACTCACCCAGCCACTCACTCACCCAGCCACCCACTTACTCACCCACCCACTCACCCACCCAGCCACTCACTCACCCAGCCACCCACTCACCCACCCAGCCACCCACTCACTCACTCACCCAGCACTCACTCACCCACCAGGGCCGTATCATTAACTCTCTCGCCTGGAGGTCGTGGGTTCGATCTCGACCCTGAGGCCTGCTGCTCTATATTTAGAGTTTGCGGTGTCTCTCTGCCCGTGGTCGCGTGGGTTTTTCTCCTGTTCCTCCGTTTTTTTTCCCCTTCACATTTAGAATCAACGACATCACAACACGATAATTGTTTTTTTACCCTTCTATTTGGCAACAAAACTGACACCTTTTTTACAAGGAGTCGTGTTTGCATAGACCACAATACCTGCAGTCATAATGCAAACAAAAAACATAACTCTGATAATGTATGCACTGTCCTTGAAGTTGATTGGTCCACACCCGAGACAACTTTCCTTAGAGCCTCGTCTCATATGGGTTGGACCAGATGGCGCCTTTTTGCATACATTATCAGAGTTATGTTTTTTGGCATTATGACTGCAGGTATTGTGGTCTATGCAAACATGACTCCTTATAAAAAGGTGTCAGTTTTGTTGCCAGATAGAAGGGTAAAAAAACAATTATCATATTTTTTACTGCCAAATGAGGTTCAATGGTATAAAAGACATCACAACACGTTCAGAGTATTTGGCAGCTGCTATACATTTCCACAAGACAAGTCACTTTGTGGAGCTATATTTGTGATTGCCAGGTGGTCGCTTCTGAAAAAGAGCTACCTAGCTCAGTGGGCCTTACCTGGTCAAATAAAAAGAAATGTGAAAAGTTCAATAGTTTATAGAATTGAGTGAAAGAGTTCGCTTTAACCAATTGCAACGCAGGCCTTGATGAATAGTGCAAGTACGCCCCGCAAGCAAGGCCGTAGCCATGGGTCAACATTGGGGGGGGGGGGCAAATCTTCCAGGGGGTCTGGGGTCCACCCCCGCAGGAAAAAAATCTAAATTTGAAAATAATTTTCTGACATTTCCTGCCTAAAATTGAAAAATTCACTAACACATAGGATGGATTTCGATTTAAAGCTTTCGTGACTGCAGGGATTCATCTTCTTGGTTCTTTCGGTAAAGTCACGTAGAAGGGAAATAATAAAATAATAAAAATAAAACATAATAAAATAATAAAGATACAACGTAATAAAATAATTCTCACGACGTTTCGGCCACAACGCAAGCAGCCGTCTTCAGGTGGAGAACAGGTCTGTCTACGTGACTTTACCGAAAGAACCAAGAAGACATAGGATGGACTTTTTACGTATTTTTAAATCCTTTATATTAAGTTCACTTGCTTGCTTGCTTAGGACCGTGCAAATCTTTCGGTCGTTTTTTAACCCACTTCCCGTGATCCAATCGAGCTGACATTTTGCACACAGACTCGTTGTGCGTGACAATTAATGTTCGTGAAACATGTTCAGAGTATTTGGCAGCTGCTGTACATTTCCACAAGACAAGCCACTTTGTGGAGCTATCATTTTGCTCCTAGATTTATTGAAATTCGAGTCCCGCCTGCGGTTGGCTTGGCAGGGCCACACCAAATGATTTTGCGGGCCTCGTACGGCCGCGGGCCGGATGTTCCCCACCCCTGATCCAGATGCTCGTCTCAGTGTCACACCAGAGGACGCCAAAAGGCGAACAGCACAAAGACAAATGCCACGATCAGAACATTGAGAGGTCGGGGTGAGCAGCTACATCAGATTCTAGATTTGAAGCTTTCGTGACTGCAAGGATTCATAGTCTTAGTTTTTTCGGTAAAGTCACGTAGGTAAAACATTAAAAAAGTAAAATAAAATAAAAATCACGACGTTTCGGAGGCAACACAAGCTTCCGTCTTCAGGTGGAACCGTCACAGCACGACAGCTGTATCAAGTAAATGAGAGATTACAAAAGCAACCATTATATATACGGAGTGGTAGCTCTTGTAATCTCTCATTTCCTTGATACAGTTGTCGTGGCTGTGACGGTTCCACCTGAAGACGAAAGCTTGTGTTGCCTCCGAAACGTCGTGATTTTTATTTTATTTTACTTTTTAATGTTTTACCTACGTGACTTTACCGAAAAAACCTAAGAGACTATCAGAATCAGAAAGGGTTTTATTCGCAATGAAAGTTCGCACAGACAAGGAATTTACTTTGGCCGGAAGGTGCATACAACATATAGGAATCTTAAATAAGTGGTTTACAAGTCTAACTATACTAAAGGTACAAGTCTAACTAATACTAAAATAAAATCTAAAATATACAATAGCTATAATATACAATATAAAATTACAAAAATGCAAATAGGGTAACATAGTGCAAATTTGACAGGGTGTCATTGTGCAGATATTGTGTTAAAGTCCGCTTGAGCGTTGTAACTTAGTCTGTGAGTGTTTTGCAAGACGAGCAATTTTTAAATCCTTTATATTAAGTTCGCTTGCTTGCTTGCGTGCTTGCTTGCTTGCTTACGACCGTGCAAATCTTTCGGTCGTTTTTTAACCCACTTCCCGTGATCCAATCGAGCTGACATTTTCCACACAGACTCGTTGTGCCAGACAATTAATGTTCGTGAAAAAAATTCCCAAAATTTTACAATTTTTAGGCAAATTTTTTTTATTTTACATATATTAAAATAGAACTC
Organism: Lethenteron camtschaticum; assembly: GCA_018977245.1. NCBI lineage: Eukaryota > Metazoa > Chordata > Hyperoartia > Petromyzontiformes > Petromyzontidae > Lethenteron > Lethenteron camtschaticum. The sequence goes on from MU249786.1 coordinate 14,758, forward strand.
ATTCATCGCTTTGGCTGAACGTCACAGTATAAGAGCTCAGAGCGTAACCCCTCCACAGGCCGTGGCGGAGTAGCGCAGTTGGTAGCGCCCTCGCTTCCCATGCCAAAGGTCGCGGATCGATCCCCGCGTCCTCCACAGGCGAATATGTTTTTAAATCCTTTATATTAAGTTCGCTGCCACGCATATAAAGGATTTATAGTGAAAAACTTTGTTTTTACGGGTTATACTTATTTAAAATAAATATTAACTTGATAAACGAGCGAGGTCTTGCAATACGAGTAGCACACTTTGTCTGCCGAGCGTCACGTGATCACAACTGATATACCAGTGCTTTGATATACGAGTGCTTTGGATTACAAACACGTTTACGGAACGAATTATGCTCGCAATCCAAGGTTTTACTGTATTTGATTTGAGCTTGATTGGATGTTGACAACCCCGTTTGCCCACTAGGAAGCAACTTGAACCAGAATCGTTCAGATTTGGGGCAATGTTTTTTAAAATCCTTTATATTAAGTTCACTTGCTTGCGCGCTTACGACCGTGCAAATCTTTCGGTCGTTTTTTAACACACTTCCCGTGATCCAATCGAGCTGACATTTTCCACACAGACTCGTTGTGCGTGACAATTAATGTTCGTGAAAACATTTTTGCAAAATTTTACACTTTTTAGGGATTTTTTTTAATATTTAATTACCAATTGCTTAATGCTGCCAGGCAATCATCTGACCCATAGGTGGCAGCCATCTCAAACCAGAGGACAAGAGGACTCTAGCCGCCACGCAAATAAAGGATTTATAGTGAAAAACTTTGNTTTTACGGGTTAATTTTTTATTTTGACACAGTGGGGCATGCTGAGCGAGCCATTGGGCAGACGACGATCGCTCTAAAATTGCCTCGAGGATGATGACTTTAGCAGCGTTGCCACATGTCCAGGCCTTTGCCAATTCCCTGACTGGCCCGCGTTTCGTTCGACTCAGGGTCGTTTCTCGGGAATCGGCGTCCGAATTCGGGTGGCTGCAAGTGGTTCTCCACTGCCATCTGGTGGGATTGTGCACAAGGGTAGGTACAGCGGTGCAGGAAACTGGCACGGCTTTGGATAATTCACTGGTCAACACACTTCTTTCTGGCATAAGGTATTCCAACGGTTTTAAGGTAATTTTGGGGTGCTGATTTCAAATCTGGCATCAGTTTTTGAGGACGGCTGCTTGCGTTGTGGCTGAAACGTCGTGAGAATTATTTTATTATGTTTTTATTTTTATTATTTTATTATTTCCATTCTACGTGACGACTTTACCGAAATAACCAAGAAGACGATCAGCTCTTTTTTACTCGAGGTGCACGCATGACCGCTCAACGCAGTGGCTTATATACATTCTCTGATTATAACACTGGTCAACACACTTTTTCTGGCATAAGGTATTCCAACGGTTTTAAGGTAATTTTGGGGTGCTGATTCCAAATCTGGCATCAGTTTTTGTCTATCACGTCAGGTTTTTGAGATATCAAATATTGCATTTTCAATAAAAACTGCAGAAGAAAAAGATTAAATAAATGTGGACATCTACATAAAATTATATTATAAACACACTATCCTAAAAATACAGCACCATATTTTAACACTAAAGCAGTCACTGACTCGCAACAACTTGCAATCATAAGTGACAGAGTTAATTTCGGGTAAAATCAATGAAAATGGCGTATGCCGATAGCATAAAAATGAGATGTGACAGAGCAAATCAGATTTGGAATCGGCACCCTGAAATTAGTCTAAAACAGCTGCAAAAGTCCAGGCCAGAAAACAATGGGTTTTTTTTTGTTGACCAGTGTAATAGACCTTAAAAGGCCACCTGGAAAACCAATTTTTATCAGGAATTTATCTGCGCCGTCCAGAAACGTGTTTGCGGGCAGCAGGTCAAAACCAGGTCAACCGCGGCGTCTCACAACGTTGGTTAGTGCCAGCCCGTATTCATACATCCGTAGTGTGTTCACCAGTCAAGTCGATTTACAGAGTGTACCCCAACTCCTGTACCCTATCCTAAACATACACACAACGCACACAATTCCAGGATATTTGCAGAGTGTACCCCAACTCCTGTACCCTATCCTACACGTACACACAACACATAATTCCAGGATATTTGCAGAGTGTACCCCAACTCGTGTGTTCTACTCTACACGCACACACAACGCACACAAGTAAGTCGATTAACAGAGTGTACCCAACGCGTGTACCCTATCCTACACGTACACACAAGGAACACAATTCCAGGAGATTTGCAGAGTGTACCCCAACTCATGTGTTCTACTCTACACGCACACAAGTCGATTAACAGAGTGTACCCAACTCCTGTACCATCCTCCACACACAACGCACATAATTCCAGGATATTTACAGAGTGTACCCAACGCCGTGTCTTACTCTACACGCACACACAACGCACACAAGTAAGTCGATTAACAAGTGTACCCAACTCCTGTGTTCTACTTACACGCAACGCACACAATTCAAGTCGATTAACAGAGTGTACCCCAACTCCTGTGTCCTACTCTACACGTACACAACGAACACAATTCCAGGATATTTACAGAGTGTACCCAACTCCTGTGTCCTACTCTACACGCAACGAACACAATTCCAGGATATTTACAGAGTGTACCCAACTCCTGTATCATGCTCTACACACAACGCACACAAGTCGATTAACAGAGTGTACCCAAATCCTGTATCCTACTCTACACGCAACGCACAAAAGTCAAGTCGATTAACAGAGTATACCCCAACGCCTGTATCCGACTCTACACGCACACACAACGCACACAAGTAAGCCGATTAACAGAGTGTACCCAACTCCTGTGTTCTACTCTACACGCACACAAATCGATTAACAGAGTGTACCCCAACTCCGGTGTCCTACTCTACACACAACGCACACAAGTAAGTCAATTAACAGAGTGTACCCAAACTCCTGTGTCCTACTCGACACGCACACACAACGCACACAAGTAAGTCAATTAACAGAGTGTACCCCAACTCCTGTGTCCTACTTTACACGCACACACAACGCACACAAGTCAAGTCAATTAACAGAGTGTACCCCAACTCCTGTGTCCTACTCTACACACAACGCACACAAGTAAGTCGATTAACAGAGTGTACCCAACTCCTGTGTTCTACTCTACACGCAACGCACACAATTCAAGTCGATTAACAGAGTGTACCCCAACTCCTGTGTCCTACTCTACACGTACACAACGCAGACAAATCGATTAACAAGTGTACCCGTATCCTACTCGACACGCAGACAAATCGATTAACAGAGTGTACCCGTATCCTACTCGACACGCACACACAACGCACAAAAGTCAAGCCGATTAACAGAGTGTACCCAACTCCTGTGTCCTACTCTACACGCAACACACACAATTCCAGGATATTTACAGAGTGTACCCAACTCCTGTACCCTATCCTACAGTACACAACGAACACAATTCCAGGATATTTACAGAGTGTACCCAACTCCTGTGTTCTACTCTACACGCACACAAGTCGATTAACAGAGTGTACCCCAACTCCTGTGTTCTACTTTACACACAACGCACACAAGTCAAGCCGATTAACAGAGTGTACCCAACTCCTGTGTTCTACTCTACACGCAACGCACACAAGTCGATTAACAGAGTGTACCCAACGCCTGTATCCGACTCTACAAGTACACAACGAACACAATTCCAGGATATTAACAGAGTGTACCCAACTCCTGTATCATGCTCTACACACAATGCACACAAGTCGATTAACAGAGTGTACCCAAAATCCTGTATCCTAAAAAAAATGTATGTCAATAAATACATAGGTTTGATGAAACAAAGTAGCTGTACTTACATGGTCCGCCCTTAATTTATTTTGAGATCGTTTACCCTTTAACAGACTGTTGGGGCAAGGGTTCGTCCATAAATGACGTCACGCACCTAGGGGGGGGGGGGTGGGGGTCAGACATTTGTGACGATGTGTGACGAGGGGAGGGGTTTGAGAAATGTGGCGTCACATCAAAATGCGCAACTCTAAATAAATGTAGACAACACGTTCTACTTAATGAGATAGACTTTTTAAGAAATCTTCTTGGTTCTTTCGGTAAAGTCACGTAGAAAGGAAGTAATAAAATAATAAAATAAAATAAGGACGGCTGCTTGCGCTGTGGCCGAAACGTCGTGAGAATTATTTTATTGTGTTTTATTTTTATTATTGTATTAGTTCCCTTCTACGTGACTTTACCGAAAGAACCAAGAAGATGAATCCCTGCAGTCACGAAAGCTTTAAATCGAAATTTTTAAGACATGTTTTCTCCTACAACATCAGAGTGCAGCGTCACATTAAATACCCACTACAATGACAATAGTTTAAAGCGATTTGAAGCATGTTTTATTTTCAAAATGGAAATATGGTTTTGGGGGGGAGAGCTTTGTGACGTCATATTTGAGGCNGGGGGGGGTCTGACTTTTTGTGACGCCGTGTAACGAGGGGTGGGGAGGGGGGGTCAAAAATCGTCCAAAATCGCGTGACGTCATTTATGGACGGCCCCTATACATTATACACTACACGTTGGGCTCTATAGAGACCCGTGGTTCAGCAATGAGTCATTAACAGGGCGCGTTGTGGCAAGCTTCGGGACCACTTCCTGGAGTCGTGGAGTTCTTCCATTACTAGTAGGGTACATTTCATTAAAGCGTGTTTTAAAAAAGTTGTTTTTAAATATTACTCATTATTATTGTATTATCAGGTAAAGCCCGCTGAGCGATCATTCAGACGGTGTCTACTCGACAGACCTGTTCTTCACCTGAGGACGGCTGCTTGCGTTGTGGCTGAAACGTCGTGAGAATTATTTTATTATTTTTATATTTTATTTTATTATTTCCATTCTACGTGACTTTACCGAAAGAACCAAAAAGACGATCAGCTCTTTTTACTCGAGGTGCACACATGACCGCTCAACGCAGTGGCTTATATACATTCTCTGATTATAACACTGGTCAACACACTTTTTTCTGGCATAATGTATTCCAACGGTTTTAAGGTAATTTTGGGGGTTCTGATTCCAAATCTGGCATCAGTTTTTGTCCATCACATCAGGTTTTTGAGATATCAAATATTGCATTTTCAATAAAAACTGCAGAAGAAAAATATTAAATAAATGTGGATATCTACATAAAATGATATTATAAACACACTATCCTAAAAATACAGCACCATATTTTAACACTAAAGCAGTCACTGACTCGCAACAACTTGCAATCATAAGTGACAGAGTTAATTTCGGGTAAAATCAATGAACATGGGGTATGCCGAAAGCATAAAAATAAGATGTGATCGGGCAAATCTGAGATCAGATTTGGAAACAGTACCCTGAAATTAGTCTACAACAGTTGCAAAATCCTCTTGGATCAGTGGGTAAAGTCACGGTCGTTGCGCGCAACGTGACTTTAAAGAAAGAAGCAAGAAGATGAAACCCTGTAGTCACAGCTGCAAAAGTCCAGGCCAGAAAACAATGTTGTTTTCTTGTTGACCAGTGTACTCAGAATATTTAATTACACTCGAGGAATCCCTATGAGATATCCTGCTGCCTTGGATCGCACGTGGGAATGCACAGCAGCGGGCCAAATCATCTGAGCGCGTGTTGTTTCTCAGTGCGGAGGAGGGAGGCCAAACGGGAGGAACCCAGAGAACAATCCACGCTGTGACCGCCACGGGGAGAGAGACATAATAACGTGGACTCCAAATATACAATAACAGGCATCGCCTCGGTCCGGGATCGAACCCACGTGTCCTGTGTACCAAGGCGGGGGAGATCACATCTCTTCGCCACCGCGGGGCCCCTTAGAGATACATAGAGATACCCATAGAGATACACAGAGACCCATAAAGATACACAGAGACGCAGAGATACACAGAGACTCGTAGAGACACACAGAGACCCGTAGAGATACACAGAGACCCATAGAGATACACAGAGACCGTAGAGCACAGAGACGAATAGAGATACACAGAGACCCATAGATATACACAGAGACCCATAGAGATACACAGAGACCATAGAGATACACACAGACCCATAGCGATAAGAAGATCCATAAAGATACACAGAGACCCATAGAGACACACAGCGACCCATAGAGATGCACAGAGACCAAAGAGATACACAGAGACCCATAGAGATACACAGAGACCCATAGAGATACATAAAGACCCATCGAGATAGATAGAGACCCATATAGATACACAGAGACCCATAGAGATACACAGAGACCCATAGAGATGCACAGAGACCAAAGACATAGACAGAGACCCATCGAAATACACAGAGACCCATAGAGATACAGAGACCCATAGAGATGCACAGATACCCATAGAGATACACAGAGACCATAGAGATACACAGAGACCCAAATACATAGACAGAGACCCATCGAAATACACAGAGACCCATAGAGATGCACAGAGACCCATGGAGATACACAGAGACCCATAGAGATACAGAGAGATCCATAGAGATACACAGAGACCATAGAGATACACAGCGACCCATAGAGATACACAGAGACCCAAGAGATACACAGAGACCCATAGAGATACACAGAGACCCAAAGAGATACACAGGGATCCATAGAGATACACAGAGACCCAAAGAGATACACAGAGACCATAGAGATACACAGAGACCCATAGATACACAGAGACCCATAGAGATACAGACCATNGAGCACAGAGACACACACCAGAGANCCATAGAGACACAGAGACACAGAGACATAGACAGAGACNCACAGAGACCCATAGACACACAGAGACCCAAATAGATAGACAGAGACCATCGAGATGCACAGAGACCCAAAGACATAGAAAGAGACCCATAGAGATTCATAGAGACCCATAGATACAAAGAGACCCATAGAGATACAGAGACCCATAGACATACACAGAGACCCATAGACATACACAGAGACCCATAGATACACAGAGACCCATAGAGATGCACAGAGACCCATAGAGATACACAGAGACCCATAGAGATTCATAGAGACCCATAGATACACAGAGACCATAGAGACAGAGACCCATAGAGATACATAGAGACCCATAGAGATACACAGAGACACACAGAGACCCATAGAGATGCACAGAGACCCATAGAGATNCACAGAGACCCATAGAGATACACAGAGACCATAGAGACAGAGACCATAGAGATACAGAGACCCAGAGATGCATAGAGACCCATAGAGATACACAGAGACCCGTAGAGATNCACAGAGACCCATAGAGATACAGAGACCATAGAGATACACAGAGACCCATAGATACACAGAGACCCATAGATGCAGAGACCCATAGAGATACACAGAGACCCATAGAGATACATAGAGACTTATAAAGATACACAGAGACCCAGAGATACACAGAGACCCGTAGAGATACACAGAGANCCATAGAGATACACAGAGACCCATAGAGATACACAGAGACCAGAGATACCAGAGACCGTAGAGATACACAGAGACATAGAGAATACACAGAGACCCACANAGACCCACNCAGACCCATAGAGATACACAGAGACCCATAGAGATACACAGAGACCCATAGAGATACACAGAGACCATAGCTTAGATACNGAGAGACCATCCAGGATACACAGAGACCCATTAAGAGATCACACAGAGACCATAGATACACAGAGACCATAGAGATACACAGATANCCATCCAAAGATACAAGAGACCATAGAGATGCACAGAGACCTAGAGTACACAGAGACTTATAGAGATACAAGGAGACCCACAGACTACGGCGAAAACATGCAAACTCCAAATATACAACAGGCATCGTCAAGGTCGAGATCCAACCCACGACCTCCTGCGTACCAGGCGTGGGAGTATCACATCTCCTCGCCACCACGAAGCCTCTTCAAGTATGACACCATCAATAGTATAGTAATAGGTTTTTACCCTTTCAACTGGTACAAAAACTGACACCTTTATAAAAGGCATCATGTTTGCAATAACCACAACACAAGCAGTCAAAATACAGACAAAAAGAAACAACTCTGATGATGATAATGATATGCACTGTCCTTGAAGTTGATTGGTCCACACCGAGACAGCTCTTTTTAAATCCTAGTCTCCATTGGTGTTGGACCAGATGACGCCGCCAAAAGGCGCACAACTCAAAGACAATGCACCATCAGAGTATGAGAGTTCGGGTAAGCATTTACACCATTGGAACCTCATTTGCCAGTAAAAAAGAATATATATGATAAGTGTTATTTTACCCTTTTATCTGGCAAAAAAACTGACACCTTTTTTACAAGGAGTCATGTTTGCATTGACCACAAAATCTGCAGTCGGAATGCAAACAAAAACATAACTCTGATAATGTATGCACTGTCCTTGAAATTGATTGGTCCACACCCGAGACAGCTTTCCTTAGAGCCTAGTCTCACATGGTGTTGGACCAGATGACGCCAAAAGGCGCACAACTCAAAGACAATGCACCATCAGAGTATGAGAGCTCGGGTAAGCATTTACACCATTGGAACCTCATTTGCCAGTAAAAAAATATGATAAGTGNTTTTTTTACCCTTTTATCTGGCAAAAAAACTGACACCTTTTTTTACAAGGAGTCATGTTTGCATTGACCACAAAATCTGCAGTCGGAATGCAAACAAAAACATAACTCTGATAATGTATGCACTGTCCTTGAAATTGATTGGTCCACACCCGAGACAGCTTTTTTAGAGCCTAGTCTCACATGGTGCTGGACCAGATGACGCCAAAAGCCACAACTCAAGCAATCACCATCAGAGTATGAAGTTCGGGTAAGCATTCACCTTGAACCTCATTTGCCATAAAAAAGATATATATGATAAGTGTTTTTTACCCTTTTTTATTGGAAAAAATGACGCCTTTTTTTACAAGTCATGTGCATTGACCACAAAATCTGCAGTCGGAATGCAAACAAAAAACATAACTCTGATAATGTATCACTGTCCTTGAAATTGATTGGCCACACCCGAGACAGCTTTTTTAGACCTAGTCATGGTGCTGGACCAGAACGCCAAAAGGCACAACTCAAACAACACCACAAGTATGAGAGTGTAAGCATTCACCTTGAACCTCATTGTAAAAAAATATGATATTTTTTACTGGCAAAAAACTGACATTTTTTTTACAAGGAGTCATGTTTGCATTGACCACAAAATCTGCAGTCGGAATGCAAACAAATAATGATAATGTATGCACTGTCCTTGAAATTGATTGGTCCACACCGAGACAGCTTTCCTTAGAGCCTAGTCTCACATGGTGTTGGACCAGATGACGCCAAAAGGCGCACAACTCAAAGACAATGCACCATCAGAGTATGAGAGTTCGGGGTAAGCATTTACACCATTGGAACCTCATTTGCCAGTAAAAAATATAAAGGTGTTTTTTACCCTTTTATCTGGCAAAAAAAACTGACACCTTTTTTACAAGGAGTCATGTTTGCATTGACCACAAAATCTGCAGTCGGAATGCAAACAAAAAAACATAACTCTGATAATGTATGCACTGTCCTTGAAATTGATTGGTCCACACCCGAGACAGCTTTCCTTAGAGCTGTCTCTGGTGTGGACCAATGACGCCAAAAGGCGCACAACTCAAAGCAATGCACCATCAGAGTATGAGAGCTCGGGTAAGCATTTACACCTTGGAACCTCATTTGCCAGTAAAAAATATGATAAGTGTTTTTTACCCTTTTATCTGGCNAAAAAACTGACACCTTTTTTACAAGGAGTCATGTTTGCATTGACCACAAAATCTGCAGTCGGAATGCAAACAAAAAACATAACTCTGATAATGTGCACTGTCCTTGAAATTGATTGGTCCACACCCGAGACAGCTTTCTTTAGAGCCTAGTCTCACATGGGTTGGACCAGATGACGCCAAAAGGCGCACAACTCAAAGACAATGCACCATCAGAGTATGAGAGCTCGGGGTAAGCATTTACACCATTGGAACCTCATTTGCCAGTAAAATAAGAAATATATGATAAGTGTTTTTTTACCCTTTTATCTGGCAAAAAAACTGACGCCTTTTTTTACAAGGAGTCATGTTTGCATTGACCACAAAATCTGCAGTCGGAATGCAAACAAAAAACATAACTCTGATAATGTATGCACTGTCCTTGAAATTGATTGGTCCACACCCGAGACAGCTTTCTTTAGAGCCTAGTCTCACATGGTGCTGGACCAGATGACGCCAAAAGGCGCACAACTCAAAGACAATGCACCATCAGAGTATGAGAGTTCGGGTAAGCATTTACACCATTGGAACCTCATTTGCCAGTAAAAAAGAATATATATGATAAGTGTTTTTTTACCCTTTTTATCTGGCAAAAAAACTGACACCTTTTTTTACAAGGAGTCATGTTTGCATTGACCACAAAATCTGCAGTCGGAATGCAAACAAAAAACATAACTCTGATAATGTATGCACTGTCCTTGAAATTGATTGGTCCACACCCGAGACAGCTTTCTTTAGAGCCTAGTCTCACATGGTGCTGGACCAGATGACGCCAAAAGGCGCACAACTCAAAGACAATGCACCATCAGAGTATGAGAGTTCGGGGTAAGCATTTACACCATTGGAACCTCATTTGCCAGTAAAAAAGAATATATATGATAAGTGTTTTTTACCCNTTTTATCTGGCAAAAAAACTGACACCTTTTTTACAAGGAGTCATGTTTGCATTGACCACAAAATCTGCAGTCGGAATGCAAACAAAAAACATAACTCTGATAATGTATGCACTGTCCTTGAAATTGATTGGTCCACACCGAGACAGCTTTCCTTAGAGCCTAGTCTCACATGGTGTTGGACCAGATGACGCCAAAAGGCGCACAACTCAAAGACAATGCACCATCAGAGTATGAGAGTTCGGGTAAGCATTTACACCATTGGAACCTCATTTGCCAGTAAAAAATATGATAAGTGTTTTTTTACCCTTTTATCTGGCAAAAAAACTGACACCTTTTTTACAAGGAGTCATGTTTGCATTGACCACAAAATCTGCAGTCGGAATGCAAACAAAAAACATAACTGATAATGTATGCACTGTCCTTGAAATTGATTGGTCCACACCGAGACAGCTTTCCTTAGAGCCTAGTCTCACATGGTGTTGGACCAGATGACGCCAAAAGGCGCACAACTCAAAGACAATGCACCATCAGAGTATGAGAGCTCGGGTAAGCATTTACACCATTGGAACCTCATTTGCCAGAAGAATATATATGATAAGTGNTTTTTTTACCCTTTTATCTGGCAAAAAAACTGACGCCTTTTTTTTACAAGGAGTCATGTTTGCATTGACCACAAAATCTGCAGTCGGAATGCAAACAAAAAACATAACTCTGATAATGTATGCACTGTCCTTGAAATTGATTGGTCCACACCGAGACAGCTTTCTTTAGAGCCTAGTCTCACATGGTGCTGGACCAGATGACGCCAAAAGGCGCACAACTCAAAGACAATGCACCATCAGAGTATGAGAGTTCGGGTAAGCATTTACACCATTGGAACCTCATTTGCCAGAAGAATATATATGATAAGTGTTTTTACCCTTTTTTATCTGGCAAAAAAACTGACACCTTTTTTACAAGGAGTCATGTTTGCATTGACCACAAAATCTGCAGTCGGAATGCAAACAAAAAACATAACTCTGATAATGTATGCACTGTCCTTGAAATTGATTGGTCCACACCCGAGACAGCTTTCTTTAGAGCCTAGTCTCACATGGTGCTGGACCAGATGACGCCAAAAGGCGCACAACTCAAAGACAATGCACCATCAGAGTATGAGAGTTCGGGTAAGCATTTACACCATGGAACCTCTTCCAGTAAAAAAGAATATATATGATAATGTTTTTTACCCTTTTATCTGGCAAAAAAACTGACACCTTTTTTACAAGGAGTCATGTTTGCATTGACCACAAAATCTGCAGTCGGAATGCAAACAAAAAACATAACTCTGATAATGTATGCACTGTCCTTGAAATTGATTGGTCCACACCCGAGACAGCTTTCCTTAGAGCCTAGTCTCCATGGTGTTGGACCAGATGACGCCAAAAGGCGCACAACTCAAAGACAATGCACCATCAGAGTATGAGAGTTCGGGGTAAGCATTTACACCATTGGAACCTCATTTGCCAGTAAAAAGAATATATATGATAAGTGTTTTTTACCCTTTTTATCTGGCAAAAAAACTGACACCTTTTTTACAAGGAGTCATGTTTGCATTGACCACAAAATCTGCAGTCGGAATGCAAACAAAAACATAACTCTGATAATGTATGCACTGTCCTTGAAATTGATTGGTCCACACCCGAGACAGCTTTCCTTAGAGCCTAGTCTCACATGGTGTTGGACCAGATGACGCCAAAAGGCGCACAACTCAAAGACAATGCACCATCAGAGTATGAGAGCTCGGGTAAGCATTTACACCATTGGAACCTCATTTGCCAGTAAAAAAGAATATATATGATAAGTGTTTTTTTACCCTTTTATCTGGCAAAAAAACTGACACCTTTTTTTACAAGGAGTCATGTTTGCATTGACCACAAAATCTGCAGTCGGAATGCAAACAAAAAACATAACTCTGATAATGTATGCACTGTCCTTGAAATTGATTGGTCCACACCCGAGACAGCTTTCTTTAGAGCCTAGTCTCACATGGTGCTGGACCAGATGACGCCAAAAGGCGCACAACTCAAAGACAATGCACCATCAGAGTATGAGAGTTCGGGTAAGCATTTACACCATTGGAACCTCATTTGCCAGTAAAAAAGAATATATATGATAAGTGTTTTTTTACCCTTTTTATCTGGCAAAAAAACTGACGCCTTTTTTTACAAGGAGTCATGTTTGCATTGACCACAAAATCTGCAGTCGGAATGCAAACAAAAACATAACTCTGATAATGTATGCACTGTCCTTGAAATTGATTGGTCCACACCCGAGACAGCTTTCTTTAGAGCCTAGTCTCACATGGTGCTGGACCAGATGACGCCAAAAGGCGCACAACTCAAAGACAATGCACCATCAGAGTATGAGAGTTCGGGGTAAGCATTTACACCATTGGAACCTCATTTGCCAGTAAAAAGAATATATATGATAAGTGTTTTTTTACCCTTTTTATCTGGCAAAAAACTGACACCTTTTTTACAAGGAGTCATGTTTGCATTGACCACAAAATCTGCAGTCGGAATGCAAACAAAAAACATAACTCTGATAATGTATGCACTGTCCTTGAAATTGATTGGTCCACACCCGAGACAGCTTTCTTTGGCCCAAATAGTAAAGTTATTCAGTGTGCTGCTCATTTTTAGTGTCGCTTTATTTCGATTTAAAGCTTTCGTGACTGCAGGGATTCATCTTCTTGGTTCTTTCGGTAAATCCATTCAGACTGTGTCTTCTCGACAGACCTATTCTTCACCTGAGGACGGCTGCTTGCGTTGTGGCCGAAACGTCGTGAGAATTATTTTTATTATGTTTTATTGTTATTATTTTATTATTTCCATTCTACGTGACTTTACCGAAAGAACCAAGAAGATGTCGCTTTATTGTCACGGCTTCCGTGAAATTCCGTTGCGTTTCTGCCGCATCCTTTACCTAAGCCACTTCCTTTGCCACCGTTTAGATCAGCAATCATTCACCCCCTCATCCCTTCCCTTCTTTTTTAATATGTTCCAAAAAAAAACAAGGAAACATTATATATATCATGAGCGAAACACCAACATTGGTAATAAACTTGATTGGAAGCTTCGTGACTGCAGGAATTACACTTTGGTTCTTTCGGTAAAGCAACATAGAAAGAAAATAAATTGAATAATAGAATACGACGTTTCGATTGCAACACAAGCAACCATCATCAGGTAGAACTCCATTTGAGAGAGTGTTTTGTTTATAGTTGTTTGCAGGAGCGCTATTAAGCTGGCTGGTATGCAGGTGCGCTGTGAAATTAATGAACAGGGTATGCCGTACAACAATCCTATAGACATGAGGTTAGTTTCTTGGCCAGAGTCCAGCTCTCCAATCTATACAGTTATAGTGGACACCAGTGGCGGCTCCTGCAAAATCTCTCAGGGGGGCAAATGTCTGGATGATTGATAAGGATAAGGTCCACCCATGCAATGGATAAATTAACTGCTTAAGCATGTAAAGGCAACTTCACTTCCTTAATATTAATGAAAAATAAAGTGACTCTTACAATACATCTTGTTTGTTTCTATACTCACTATGAATACAATCCACTCAAGTTTCTTTTATTAAAGATTCCACTATGTGGCGACAAATTATATTGTTGGATGAAACGTGCTTACGTATGATGACGTAAGCACATTAGGGCGAGCCCTCCCGGAAGCCATAGAGAATGCATTGCAGCGCCCCCAGTCGAAAAAAAACATCTTTGAATGTAAGTCTATGGGCCACTCGGGGCGATTCTCAGCCGGAGGGAAATCGCCCAAAAAGAGGCGGTACTCCACAGAACGTGACATGACGCTGATTGGACTATATCCAGAGGCACAGTGACGGCTAGCGTGACTCTGTGGTTCAATGACATTGGTGGTGCGTCGCCCAATCGCCCTAATGAAAAAACCGCCCCTGGTGGACACCCTCCTCACCAACACGCGTAGACAGGTTAAGTGTTCCAGTCTGTGTATTCCACCTCCATCGCGGACAGCTCCATCCTTCATCCACAGCTCCCTCCTTCATCACAGCTCCCTCCTNTCNATCCACAGCTCTCTCCTTCATCCACAGCTCCTCAATCACAGCTCCCTCCTTTATCCACAACTCCCTCCTTCATCCACTGCTCTCTCCTTCATCCACAGCTCTCTCCTTCATCCACAGCTTCCTCCTCTCTATCCACAGCTCCATCCTCCATCCACAGCTCCTACTTCATCCACAGCTCTCTCTTCGTCCACAGCTCTCTCCTTCGTCCACAGCACCCTCCTTCATCCACAGCTCCCTCCTCCATCCACAGCTCTCTCCCTCATCCACAGCTCCTCCTTCATCCACAGCTCTCTCCACTCTATCCACAGCTCCCTCCTTCATCCACAGCTCCCTCCTCTCTATCCTCAGCTCTCATCATTCAGCTCCAACCTCTTCATTAAGTTTGCGGATGACACAACTGTGGTGGGTGCCATCAAAAACGGTGATGAGAGTGAGGTGAGCAGGCTGGCCACGTGGTGCAAGGACAACAATCTCCACCTGAATGTTGAGAAGACGAAGGAGATTGTCGTGGACTTCAGGAGAGTGCACACCCAGCATACTCCGCTAACCATCAACGGTGCTGCAGTGGAGAGGGTGAGATGCACCAAGTTCCTGGGTGTGCACATCTCTGAAGACCTGTCGTGGAGTCACAACACTGCATCACTGGCCAAAAAAGCCCAACAGCGCCTGTATTTTCTCCGCAAACTGAGAAGAGCAGGAGCCCCGCCCCCATCATGCACACCTTCTACAGAGGCACCGTTGAGAGCATCTTGACGAGCTGCATCACCGTGTGGTACGGCACCTGCACCGTGTCCTGCAGCAAGACTCTGCAGCGCATAGTGAGAGCAGCTGAGAGGATCATTGGTGTCTCTCTCCCGCCTCTTCTGGACATTTATAACACCCGCATCACCAGCAAAGCAATCAAGATTGCAGGTGATCCCACCCATCTCACAGCCTCTTCAGCCTGCTGCCGTCAGGGAGGAGACTGCGGAGTCTTCCAGCCAGGACCAGCAGGCTCAAAGCCAGTTTCTTTCACCAGGCTGTCAGGAGACTCAACTCCCTCCCTGCTCTACCATCACTCCCCCCTCTGCCCACTCACCCCTTTGCCCCTGACCCCATCCCCACACACACATTCACTCGTACATCCTGATCTCTGGACTGCACATTGCACTACATCGCACTACCACACTGGTTTAAATATCTTATTTCTTTAAATACTTTATTTAAATAATATTTTACATTTAAAACATTCTTGACTGTTGTTTATTTTAAGTTTATTACATTTTTGATTATTTATCTTGTGTTGATCGCCGATTGTTTATTGTTTATTTATGTCTGTTAATTGTGATTAATTTTTTAATTGCTTGGTTGCACGTGGGACCAAGAGAGAGGACTGTAATTTCATCTGTGTTGTATGTCATGCATGTAACACACTTGACAATAAAGTGACTTTAAGACTTTAAGACTCCTTCATCCACAGCTCCCTCCTCTCAATCCACAGCTCCCTCCATCCACAGCTCCTCCTCTCAATCCACAGCTCCCTCCTTCATCCACAGCTCCCTCCTCTCTATCAACAGCTCCCTCCTTCATCCACAGCTCCCTCCTTCATCCACAGCTCCCTCCATCCACAGCTCCCTCCTCTCATCCACAGCTCCCTCCTTCATCCACAGCTCCCTCTCTATCCACAGCTCCCTCCTTCATCCACAGCTCTCTCTCTCTATCCACAGCTCCCTCCTTCATCCACAGCTCCCTCCTTCATCCACAGCCCCTCCTTCATCCACAGCTCTCTCCTTCATCCACAGCTCCCTCCTATCCACAGCTCTCTCCTCCATCCACAGCTCCTCCTTCATCCACAGCTCCCTCCTTCATCCACAGCTCTCTCCTTCATCCACAGCTCCCTCCTCCATCCACAGCTCCCTCCTTCATCCACAGCTCCTCCTTCATCCACAGCTCCCTCCTCTATCCACAGCTCCGTCCTTCATCCACAGCTCTCTCCTCCATCCACAGCTCCCTCCTTCATCCACAGCTCCCTCCTTCATCCACAGCTCCTCCTTCATCCACAGCTCTCTCCTCCATCCACAGCTCCCTCCTTCATCCACAGCTCCCTCCTCTATCCACAGCTCCGTCCTTCATCCACAGCTCTCTCCTCCATCCACAGCTCCCTCCTTCATCCACAGCTCCCTCCTTCATCCACAGCTCTCTCTCTATCCTCAGCTCTCTCCTTCATCCACAGCTCCCTCCTTCATCCACAGCTCCCTCCTCTATCCACAGCTCCCCTTCTCCCAGCTCTCTCCTCCATCCACAGCTCCCTCTCATCCACAGCTCCTCCTCACAGCTCTCTCCTCCTATCCTCAGCTCTCTCCTTCATCCACAGCTCCCTCCTTCATCCACAGCTCCCTCCTCTATCCACAGCTCCGTCCTTCATCCACAGCTCTCTCCTCCATCCACAGCTCCCTCCTTCATCCACAGCTCCCTCCTTCATCCACAGCTCTCTCCTCTCTATCCACAGCTCCTCCTTCATCCACAGCTCTCTCCTACATACACAGCTCTCTCCTCTCTATCCACAGCTCTCTCCTTCATCCACAGCTCTCTCCTACATCCACAGCTCTCTCCTTCATCCACAGCTCTCTCCTTCATCCACAGCTCCCTCCTTCACCACAGCTCCCTCCTTCATCCACAGCTCCCTCCTTCATCCACAGCTCCTCCTACATCCACAGCTCCTCCTTAATCCACAGCTCTCTCCTTCATCCACAGCTCTCTCCTTCATCCACAGCTCCCTCCTTCATCCACAGCTTTCTCCTTCATCCACAGCTCCCTCCTTCATCCACAGATCTCTCCTTCATCCACAGCTCTCTCCTTCATCCACAGCTCCCTCCTTCATCCACAGCTCTCTCCCCTCATCCACAGCTCCCTCCTTCATCCACAGCTCCCTCCTTCATCCACAGCTCTCTCCTCTCTATCCACAGCTCCCTCCTTCATCCACAGGTCTCTCCTACACCCACAGCTCCCTCCTTCATCCACAGCTCTGTCAATCATCCACAGTTCCCTCCTTCATCCACAGCTCTCTCCTCCATCCACAGCTCCCTCCTTCATCCATAGCTCCTCCTTCATCCACAGCTCTCTCCTTCATCCACAGCTCCCTCCTCCATCCACAGCTCCCTCCTTCATCCACAGCTCCCTCCTTCATCCACAGCTCCCTCCTCTATCCACAGCTCCGTCCTTCATCTACAGCTCTCTCCTCCATCCACAGCTCCCTCCTTCATCCACAGCTCCCTCCTTCATCCACAGCTCTCTCCTTCATCCACAGCTCTCTCCTCCATCCACAGCTCCCTCCTTCATCCACAGCTCCCTCCTTCATCCACAGCTCCTCCTCTATCCACAGCTCCGTCCTTCATCCACAGCTCCCTCCTTCATCCACAGCTCCCTCCTTCATCCACAGCTCCCTCCTTCATCCACAGCTCCTCCTCTATCCACAGCTCCGTCCTTCATCCTCAGCTCTCTCCTTCATCCACAGCTCCCTCCTTCATCCACAGCTCTCTCCTACATCCACAGCTCTCTCCTCTCTATCCACAGCTCTCTCCTTCATCCACAGCTCTCTCCTACATCCACAGCTCTCTCCTTCATCCACAGCTCCCTCCTTCATCCACAGCTCCTCCTTCACCCACAGCTCCCTCCTTCATCCACAGCTCCTCCTTCACCCACAGCTCCCTCCTTAATCCACAGCTCTCTCCTTCATCCACAGCTCTCTCCTTCATCCACAGCTCCCTCCTTCATCCACAGCTTTCTCCTTCATCCACAGCTCCCTCCTTCATCCACAGATCTCTCCTTCATCCACAGCTCTCTCCTTCATCCACAGCTCCCTCCTTCATCCACAGCTCTCTCCTCTCTCTCCTTCATCCACAGCTCTCTCCTACACCCACAGCTCCCTCCTTCATCCACAGCTCTGTCAATCATCCACAGTTCCCTCCTTCATCCACAGCTCTCTCCTCCATCCACAGCTCTCTCCTCTCTATCCACAACTCCTCCTTCATCCACAGCTCTCTCCACCATCCACAACTCCCTCCTTCATCCACAGCTCTCTCCACCATCCACAGCTCCCTCCTTCATCCACAGCTCTCTCCTTCATCCACAGCTCTCTCCTCCATCCACAGCTCCCTCCTTCATCCACAGCTCCTCCTTCATCCACAGCTCCCTCCTCTATCCACAGCTCCGTCCTTCATCCACAGCTCTCTCCTCCATCCACAGCTCCCTCCTTCATCCACAGCTCCCTCCTTCATCCACAGCTCTCTCCTCTCTATCCTCAGCTCTCTCCTTCATCCACAGCTCCCTCCTTCATCCACAGCTCTCTCCTACATCCACAGCTCTCTCCTCTCTATCCACAGCTCTCTCCTTCATCCACAGCTCTCTCCTACATACACAGCTCTCTCCTCTCTATCCACAGCTCTCTCCTTCATCCACAGCTCTCTCCTACATCCACAGCTCTCTCCTTCATCCACAGCTCTCTCCTTCATCCACAGCTCCCTCCTTCACCCACAGCTCCCTCCTTCATCCACAGCTACCTCCTTCATCCACAGCTCCCTCCTTAATCCACAGCTCTCTCCTTCATCCACAGCTCTCTCCTTCATCCACAGCTCCCTCCTTCATCCACAGCTTTCTCCTTCATCCACAGCTCCCTCCTTCATCCACAGATCTCTCCATCCACAGCTCTCTCCTTCATCCACAGCTCCCTCCTTCATCCACAGCTCTCTCCCCTCTATCCACAGCTCCCTCCTTCATCCACAGCTCCCTCCTTCATCCACAGCTCTCTCCTCTCTATCCACAGCTCCCTCCTTCATCCACAGCTCTCTCCTACACCCACAGCTCCCTCCTTCATCCACAGCTCTGTCAATCATCCACAGTTCCCTCCTTCATCCACAGCTCTCTCCTCCATCCACAGCTCTCTCTCTCTATCCACAACTCCCTCCTTCATCCACAGCTCTCTCCACCATCCACAACTCCCTCCTTCATCCACAGCTCTCTCCTACATCCACAGCTCCCTCCTTTATCCACAACTCCCTCCTTCATCCACTGCTCTCTCCTTCATCCACAGCTCCCTCCTCCATCCACAGCTCCCTCCTCCATCCACAGCTCCCTCCTTCATCCACAGCTCTCTCCTTCGTCCACAGCTCTCTCCTTCGTCCACAACTCCCTCCTTCATCCACAGCTCCCTCATCCATTCACAGCTCTCTCCTTCATCCACAGCTCCCTCCTTCATCCACAGCTCCCTCCTCTATCCACAGCTCCCTCCTCCATCCACAGCTCCCTCTTCCATCCACAGCTCTCTCCTGTCGTCCCTAATCTGACGTCCCCGCTTATCCCACAGTTCCCCCTCTCCCATTCCCTCCCCTCGTCATTGTCACCTCATTCCCAGCCACCAATCGCACACGTCGTCACATCTCAGACCACGTGGCCTCATCTCCAGGCTCCAATCGCGAATCGTCAACGCCGTGGGGTTACAGCCGGTCAAACAGTTGCAGGGATTGACGTCAGCATGTAGGTTGGGGTCGGAATGTTGGTTTTGTGGGGACCGTTACGTGCAGGACCGTTACACAGTAAAAGCAGCGTCATTCACATCTCAAACACCACCAGATTGCATCTCTCTATTCTGCAGCCGCTGTGTGGTCCGTACAAAACCCCAGAACCGCTCACTCAACAATCTGCATTTGCAGTTGTGCACAAGCACAGCACATTTCTCGAGTCCTCCTGAGTTTGTGCAGAGCTCACTTGGAAGACTTCATGAATGCTGAATGTGCAGTCATGTTATTTCTTTTGTGATATTTGCCTCTCTGGAATTTATTACGAAAATGTAAAGACACGAGCCACAGTCGTAGTGGTGTGATTGTGGCCATGCAATCAACACTAAGGACCATGTAGTTTGACTATTAGTTACTACTTCAGCCCCCGGTGTGTTGGAAAGAAAACCCACAACATTTACAAATTGAGTTTCGCTGGCAATTACATCCAGCATCGTTTCCCAAAATCGCCTGATGATTTTGGGAAAATCGCCCGATGATGCTGGATGCTCAAATTGTTAATGTCGTGGATTTACTTTCCAACACACCGCTGGGCTGAAGTAGTAACCAATTGGCACGTTTTGTTAACGTGACAAACCTGATATTCTTGGTTCTTTCGGTAAAGTCACGTAGATGGGAAACAATAAAATAATAAAAATATAAAACAATAAAATTCTCACGACGTTTCGATTGCAACACAAGCAATCATCATCAGGTGTGAAAACCACAGCAAGAAATTTTAGATTTGAAGCTATCGTGACTGCAGGGATTCATATTCTTGGTTCTTTCGGTAAAGTCACGTAGAAGGGAAACAATAAAATAATAAAAATATAAAACAATAAAATTCTCACTAATTGGCTGTGTCGGGTGGCGGCGGGTTTCACGACGCATTTATATTTACGCGATCTAACCCAAAACAAACCCTGTATCATGGTCCATATGTAATATGAGGCTATATCCGGCTCACTGACATATCACAACTTGATAATTTTTTTTTACCCTTCTATCTGGCAACAAAACTGACACCTTTTTACAAGGAGTCATGTTTGCATAGACCACAATACCTGCAGTCATAATGCAAACAAAAACATAACTCTGATAATGTGCACTGTCCTTGAAGTTGATTGGTCCACACCCGAGACAGCTTTCCTTAGAGCCTAGTCTCACATGGGTTGGACCAATGACGCCATATTGTGGTCTATGCAAACATGACTCCTTGTAAAAAGGTGTCAGTTTTTTTGCCATATAGAAGGGTAAAAAACCAATTATATTTTTTACTGGCAAATGAGGTTCCAATGGTGTATCACAACTCGTCATGGTGATTGGCTCTGCTGGTCCTGGTTTACAGCCAATGGGGAGAAGCCTAGGGGCGTGGCCCTAACGTGATGGAAAGGTGACAGCTATAAGGATTGGTTCTGCTGGCTTTGGCCTCAGCCAATGGGGAGATGAGTCAGGGGCGTGGTCTCGGGAGCTGACGAGGGAGCCTGGAAGATTCCATGGAGGCTAACGATGATTGGCGGAAACGTACCACGTGACCCGGGTATTAAATAGGGGTGGAGACGAACGACACGTGGTCAGAACGGGAACGAACGGAGGAAGGGAGCCACGTGAGAGCGGGGCTCCGAGTTGCCACGTGGCGGTGTGCGTCTCTCTCTCTGTCTGTCTGTCCCTCTCATGCTGCCTATCAGCAGCGCGAAGTAACTGTAACATATGTTGAATAAAAGACGGATTCCAGAAGTTGTCTCAACAAGCTTTATTAACACATATAATCAATCGCTGTGGTCGGCGTTTCTGGCCTCTTCATGGGCTCAGTGCTGCTGGGACCTCGCTGGAGGCTGATTCTGGGGGCGTGCAGCGGCTGCGGTTGGCATGTTTCTACCCACTTTGATACTGGCTAAAAGATCCGATGATATGGCATGTTTGTGTTTGCCTGCAGTGCTTCTAGATTTGAAGCTTTCGTGACTGCAAGGATTCATATTCTTAGGTTTTTTCGGTAAAGTCACGTAGGTAAAAATAAAAGTAAAATAAAAATAAAATAAAAATCACGACGTTTCGGAGGCAACACAAGCTTCCGTCTTCAGGTGGAACCGTCACAGCACGATTGCCGTATCAAGTAAGATAAATTCCAAGAAAACAGTCCTTGTATATATACTTGGCTCCTCCCACCCTCAACCAGTATATATACAAGGACTGTTTTCCTGGAATTTCTCTCACTTGATACAGCTATCGTGCTGTGACGGTTCCACCTGAAGACGGAAGCTTGTGTTGCCTCCAAAACGTCGTCATTTTTTATTTTAATTTTACTTTTATTAATTAATTTTTTTTACCTACGTGACTTGACTCAAAAAACCTAAGAATATGCCTGCAGTGCTGATCGTTGTCTGGATCTGCCTGAGCTTGCTGAAGCTGTTGCTCCCTGGTTGTGCCGTGGGCTGCTGCTACCATTTTCACTCTCTGAATGCACTGGTGGAGCGTGGGGGCGGCGTGCCACCCCTATGATCCAATCGAAATCCCTCATTTCGATCGGATCATTGCGGTTTATTAGTAATGAAGCGGCATTTTGCGACCGCCGCTGCCACCGTGTAGCATGTTATTACGTGCCAGGGACTTTTTGAAATGATAGGACACTAGTCTGAGTCCATAATTGGCAATAAGTAACGGCAAAGCGGTTATAAGTGACTCACAATTGTGCGCAGTTGTGTCTACAGTACACGACTTCCCTGAAGGCATCAACAGCTTCAGCGAGCGCGATGCCGATCACACGACGCGGTTCGAATTCGACCCTCGATCGATGGCTGCGCCATCGGCGCACACGCGTCGATTAAAAAGCAAGGGACAACTTCTAACTTACTAACAACTCCTCTATCATGTTTCATTGCTGGAGGGTTACCCCCCTACCTGAAAATCCTGGCTCCGCCATTGTCTGAGTGGATTACATAATATTTTCTTCAACTTAAAATAACTGAAATCCTTATTGTTCTTCTTGGTTCTTTCAGTAAAGTCACGTAGAAGGGAAATATTAAAATAATAAAAAAAAACATAACAGGTCTTAGAGTCTCGACAGACCTGTTCTTCACCTGAGGACGGCTGCTTGCGTTGTGGCCGAAACGTCG
Organism: Lethenteron camtschaticum; assembly: GCA_018977245.1. Lineage (NCBI taxonomy): Eukaryota > Metazoa > Chordata > Hyperoartia > Petromyzontiformes > Petromyzontidae > Lethenteron > Lethenteron camtschaticum. The sequence continues at coordinate 38,220 of MU249786.1, forward strand.
TGAGAATTATTTTATAATGTTTTATTTTATTATTTATTATTTCCCTTATACGTGACTTTACCGAAAGAACCAAGAAGATGAATCCCTGCAGTCACGAAAGCTTTAAATCGAAAAAATCTTATTGCTGGTGAGATAATCTACTCGTATCGAATTCCATTGATATTGTTGACACGTGGGGCTTCTGATTAGCAGGGTTGGCCAAATAAGTTCAACATACATGTAATAAGTTCAACATACATGTAATAAGATAATTTTTTTTTACCCTTTTATCTGGCAACAAAACTGACACCTTTTTTACGAGGAGTCATGTTTGCATAGACCACAATACCTGCAGTCATAATGCAAAAAAAAGAAATGAGGTCCAATGGTGTAAATGCTTAACCCGAGCCATACTCTGATGGTGCATTGTCTTTGAGTTGTGCGCCTTTTGGCGTCATCTGGTCCAACCCATGTGAGACTAGGCTCTAAGGAAAGCTGTCTCGGGTGTGGACCAATCAAATTCAAGGACAGTGCACATTATCAGAGTTTTGTTTTTTGTTTGCATTATGACTGCAGGTATTGTGGTCTATGCAAACATGACTCCTCGTAAAAAAGGTGTCAGTTTTGTTGCCAGATAAAAGGGTAAAAAACAATTATCATATTTTTTACTGGCAAATGAGGTACCAATGGTATACATGTAATAAGTTCAACATACATGTAATAAGTTCAACATACATGTAATAAGTTCACCACTTCGTAAACTCTTGACTTAAATTTTGCGAAATCGTTGTGTCCTCCTGGACTCTTTCTTTCAACATATTTCTCATGATTCTCAAACGGATTTCCACCACGCGCGCCAAGACGCCGCTGACACCTTAAATCCATGCATTTGTAACGTCCAGATGGGCCATTACAATTAGTTTCGCTTACTCGAGAAAGGGAGTCCACACAATAAGGATGAAGACCTTATTGAAGTTTCCTACACTACAAAAGATACGCATCATGACCACGAGGTCCCATCATCATCAGCATCACCCTCACAGGTCATCATAGGCCGCACGGTGGTGAGAAGTTAACTACCTCGTTAAAATTAATAAAAGTAAAATAAAATAAAAATCACGACGTTTCGGAGGCAACACAAGCTTCCGTCTTCAGGTGGAACCGTCACAGCCACGACAGCTGTATCAAGTAAATGAGAGATTGCAGGAGCTACCTCTCTCATTTACTTGATACAGCTGTCGTGGCTGTGACGGTTCCACCTGAAGACGGAAGCTTGTGTTGCCTCGAAACGTTGTGATTTTTATTTTATTTTACTTTTATTAATTTTAATGTTTTACCTACGTGACTTTACCGAAAAAACCTAAGAATATGAATCCTTGCAGTCACGAAAGCTTCAAATCTAGAATGAACTACCTCGCCTCGTATACAGGAGGTCGTGGGTTAGATCCCGACCATAACGCCTGCTGCTGTATATTTGGTGTTTGACATGTGTGCTCTCTCCCTGTGGTGGTGTGATTTTTTTTCCCGGGTCCTCCGGTTTTCCCCTCCACATTTAGTTTAGAATATTTGACTACCGCTATACATTTCCACACGATGACAAGCCACTCCGTTTAACTATCACTTGTGGCCAGGTCGCTTCTGAAAACAGCTAATAGCTCAGTCAGTCGTACCTGGTAAAAAAAAATTCAGGTCACACAATTCTCACACGAGGTCGCATCATCATGATCACAAGATTTAATTATCATCATAATCGTGAGGTCCCATTATCATCATGATCACGAAATCCCATTATCATAATCACGATATCCCATTATCATCATGATCACGAGATCCATTTATCATAATAACGAGGTCCAGTATCATCATGATCACGAGATTTCATTATCATTATGATCACGGGGGTCCCATCATCATCATGATCACGAGATTTCATTATCATCATGATCACAAGGTCCATCATCATCATGATCACAAGATTTAATTATCATCATAATCACGAGGTCCCATCATCATGATCACAAGATTTATTATCATCATGATCACGGGGTCCCATCATCATCATGATCACAAGATTTCATTATCATCATGATCACAGATTTAATTATCATCATGATCACAAGATTTCATTATCATCATGATCACGGGGTCCCATCATCATCATGATCACAAGATTTCATTATCATCATGATCACGGGGTCCATCATCATGATCACAAGATTTCATTATCATCATGATCACGAGGATCCNAGTTCTCATCATCATGATCACAAGATTCCATTATCATCATGATCACGAGGTCCCATCATCATCATGATCACAAGATTTAATTATCATCATGATCACGGGGTCCCATCATCATCATGATCACAAGATTGAATTATCATCATGATCACGAGTCCCATCATCATCATGATCACAAGATTTCATTATCATCATGATCACGGGGGCCCATTATCATCATGATCACGGGGTCCCATCATCATCATGATCACGAGATTTCATTATCATCATGATCACAAGATTTCATTATCATCATGATCACGAGGTCCCATTATCATCATGATCACAAGGTCCCATCATTCCCAGATGATCTCCACCACTCAGCATCAGCAGCAGGAGGTGCCGATGTGCCTTTGTGTGTTGAACTTATTTTGCACCGTACGTAACAACAACCTAAACACGCACACAAAGGCAGTTCTAAAGAAATGAGTTTTGACAATCTAGACGACGATGATTTCAAAGTGGGCTTCCTAACAATCGGACGGGAAGAGCGTTCCAGACGGCCGGCCGAGAAGCAGCGCGTCTTGAACGCAGCGGTAACCATCGCCCCCTTTTTGTTCGATGTCCGAGCAGCCCCCCAAAATCAGCGGATTTGTCGCGTGATGATGGCCCACGGATGGCTTCCCTCCCTTGTGCGCGGTACATTTGTGGGCACGGGAAACACTCTGTGCGTGTTATCGTGGCGGTGGTGACGATGGTGGATGTGATATAACGGATTGCGTGCCAAGGAATGGCTCCCACCACCACCACCACACCACCACCACCACCACACCACCANCACACCACCAACACACACCANCCACCANCACCACCACCACNAACACCACCACCAACATCACCACCACCAGCCACCACCAGCCACCACCATCACCCACCACCACCAAACCCAACACCACANCCACCACCACCACCCCCACCACCACCACCATCACCACCACCACCACCACCACACACCAACACACCACCACCACCACCACCACACCAACACCACCACCAACACCACCACCACACCCACCACCAGCCACCACCATCACCCACCACCACCACCACACACCAACACCACCCACCATCACCCACCACCACACCACCACCAGCCACCACCACCACCACCACCCACCACCACCACCAACACCAACACCACCACCACCACCACCACCACCACCACCACCACACCAAACCCAACCACCAACCCCATCGCACTGTACGGAACGCGTGTGAGTGGCGGAGAGTTCGGCGGGGAGGGGGAGCAGCAGCAGCAGCAGGAGGAGGAGGGAGAGTGGCGAGAGAAGAAGACTGAGAAGAGAGAGGCACGAGATGATGGCTGCTCCACACGCTGCTGTCGAGGCGATGCCGCTGAGCACGGAGCCCGAGCGAGATAGCGGCAAGGGAGATGGCGGTGAGAGATGGGAGGAAGGAGGTGGTGGTGGGAAGCATCATCATCGCCATTATCACCATGATCATCACCACCATCATCATCACTACNATCACCACCACCATCATCACCATCATCATCGCCATTATCACCATGATCATCACCACCATCATCATCACTACCATCATCATCATCGCCATTATCACCATGATCATCACCACCATCATCACCACCATCATCATCACCATCATCACACCATCATCATCATCACCACCATCATCATCATCACCACCATCACCCATCGCCATCACCATCATCACACCACCATCATCATCATCACCATCATCACCACCACCACCAATCANCACCACACACCATCATCACCACCACCATNACCACCACCACCATCACACCATCATCACCACCATCATCACCACTCAATCGCGCCGCTCTCATTGAATCACCGTTATTTATCGACCCACGCTGACAAGAGATTGTGAGGCTTTGTCCCAGCCGCGCGGTTGTGGTTGATGTTGTGGTTGATGTGGTGGTTAATGTTGTGACGAGTGTTGTGGCTAATGTTGTTGTTGTGGTTGTTGTGGTTAATGTTGTTGTTGTGGTTGTAGTTGTTGTGGTGTTGTAGTTGTTGTGGTTAATGTTGTAGTTAATGTTGTGGTTAATGTTGTAGTTAATGTTGTGGTTAATGTTGTGGTTGTTGTAGTTGTTGTTGTAGTTAATGTTGTGGTTAATGTTGTGGTTAATGTTGTTGTTGATGTTGTGGTTAATGTTGTGGTAGTTAATGTTTTCAGATCCACACGGCGGTGGTTAATGTTGTAGTTGTTNTGGTGGTTAATGTTGTGGTTAGTTAATGTTGTGGCTAATGTTNCGGTGGTTAATGTTGTGGTTAATTGTCCATAGCCGTCAATCCATCACGGGTTTAGCCACGTGTTCTTGTGCAGCAGGTACATTTAGTTTTCAGATCCACACGGCGTACAGAGGCGTTTCAATGCGGGCAACACACAATATATGATTCGTGTGTTTCTCTCCTTGTGATGGGAATTTGTAGGATGAACATTAAGATTATAAGGGGCACGGGGTGGACCTATAAGGTCTGTAATAGGGTAAGAGGCATTGATAAGGGTTGATAGGTTTGGGATGTCGTCGTGGTGGTTGTGTATGGTTAATCATCTGCATTCTCTGCTCATAGGGTACTAATACTAATGATGTCTGATGTTGTTTGCGAAAGGCTCCACGTTAAATCTTGATTTAATGTTGTTGATGTTGATGCTCCATTGTCAACACGGAGCTGTGTGAAGGCGTGCAAGGAGCCTGTTGTTGTTATTGTTGTGTGTGTTAGTGCATTGTGTACTGTTATTGTGTGTTGTGTTAGTGTGTACTGTTATTGTGTTGTGTTAGGTGTACTATTATTGTTGTGTTAGTGTTGTGTTAGTGTGTACTGTTATGTTGTTAGTGTGTGTTAGTGTGTACTGTTATTGTTGTTAGTGCATTGTGTTAGTGTGTACTGTTATTGTTGTGTTAGTGTGTACTGTTATTGTTGTTGTGTGTGTTAGTGTGTACTGTTATTGTTGTGTTAGTGTTGTGTTAGTGTGTACTGTTATTGTTGTGTTGTTGTGTTAGTGCATTGTGTTAGTGTGTAGTGTTATTTTGTGTTGTTGTTGTGTATTAGTGCATTGTGTGTGTACTGTTATTGTTGTGTTGTGTGTGTTAGTGCATTGTGTTAGTGTGTACTGTTATTGTTGTTGTTAGTGCATTGTGTTAGTGTGTACTGTTATTGTTGTGTTAGTGCATTGTGTTAGTGTGCACTATTATTGTTGTTGTTGTGTTAGTGCATTGTGTTAGTGTGTACTGTTGTTGTTGTTGTGTTAGTGCATTGTGTTAGTGTGTACTGTTATTGTGTTGTGTGTGTTTGTGTTAGTGTGTACTATTGTTGTGTTAGTGCATTGTGTTAGTGTGTACTGTTATTGTTGTGTTAGTGCATTGTGTTAGTGTGTACTGTTATTGTTGTTGTGTGTTAGTGCATTGTGTGTGTACCGTTATTATGTTGTTGTTGTGTTGTGTGTACTGTTGTTGTTGTTGTGTTAGTGCATTGTGTTAGTGTGTACTGTTATTGTGTTGTGTGTTAGTGTGTACTGTTATTGTTGTGTTGTTGTGTGTTAGTGTGTACTGTTATTGTTGTTGTTGTTGTGTTAGTGCATTGTGTTAGTGTGTACTGTTATTGTGTTGTTGTTGTGTTAGTGTGTACTGTTATTGTTGTGTTGTTGTTGTGTATTAGTGCATTGTGTGTGTACTGTTATTGTTGTGTTGTGTGTGTTAGTGCATTGTGTTAGTGTGTACTGTTATTGTTGTTGTTAGTGCATTGTGTTAGTGTGTACTGTTATTGTTTGTTGTTGTTGTGTATTAGTGCATTGTGTTAGTGTGTACTGTTATTGTTGTTGTGTTAGTGTATACTGTTATTGTTGTGTTGTTGTGTGTGTTAGTGTGTGTTAGTGTGTACTGTTATTGTTGTGTTAGTGTATACTGTTATTGTTGTGTTGTTGTTGTGTGTTAGTGCATTGTGTTAGTGTATACTGTTATTGTTGTGTTGTTGTGTATGTTAGTGCATTGTGTTAGTGTGTACTATTATTGTTGTGTTGTTGTTAGTGTGTACTGTTATTGTTGTGTTGTTGTTAGTGTGTACTGTTATTGTTGTGTTGTTGTGTTAGTGTGTACTGTTATTGTTGTGTTAGTGCATTGTGTTAGTGTGTACTGTTATTGTTGTTAGTGTTGTGTTAGTGCATTGTGTTAGTGTGTACTGTTATTGTGTTGTTGTGTGTTAGTGCATTGTTAGTGTGTACTGTTATTGTGTTGTTGTGTGTTAGTGTACTGTTATTGTTGTGTTAGTGCATTGCGTTAGTGTGTACTGTTATTGTTGTGTTGTTGTGTTAGTGCATTGTGTTAGTGTGTACTGTTATTGTGTTGTTGTGTGTTAGTGCATTGTTAGTGTGTACTGTTATTGTGTTGTTGTGTGTTAGTGTACTGTTATTGTTGTGTTAGTGCATTGCGTTAGTGTGTACTGTTATTGTTGTGTTGTTGTGTTAGTGCATTGTGTTAGTGTGTACTGTTATTGTGTTGTTGTTGTGTGTTAGTGCATTGTGTTAGTGTGTACTGTTATTGTTGTGTTGTTGTTGTGTGTTAGTGCATTGTTAGTGTGTACTGTTATTGTGTTGTTGTGTTAGTGCAGTGTGTGTACTGTTATTGTTGTGTTGTTGTGTGTTAGTGCATTGTGTGTGTACTGTTATTGTTGTTGTTGTGTGTGTTCGTATGCGCCATTGTGTTCGTAGAATGTATGCATTGTGTTAGTGTGCATTAGTGTGTTATTGTAATGTGTTCGTGTCTGTTATAATGTGGCAGCATAATTTGTTATTGCGTTGCGTGTAAGCGTATTGTTTCGTGTTATTGTATTGTGTTCGTATCTGTTATAATGTGGCAGTATAATTTGTTATTGCGTTGCGTGTACGCGTATTGTGTAAGAATGCATTATTGTGTTCGCATCTGTTATGCCTTAGTAGAATGTGGCTTATCACGTTGCGTGTGCGTGGTGAGCGGTGGGACAACGGTTAGCGCCACGCTACAAACCCGGCCCCCCCAGTTCGATTCCCGTTCACGGCCGATTATCAGAACTGGGCCTCCCTAGGTCGACTCGGCCTCAAACGTAGTGCGGTGTACAGTGGTTGCTGCCCACCCACTCACGTTCCTAGTGTACCGTGCCGGCCTTAATAGGCGCTCGCTAACAATAAAAGTTCATCTACATAACAAAGGCTCAGCCTTTTGTTATGCATTCTATTCTTAGTCTTAAGCCTCACCTTACCATATTAATAAAAAGTGTGCCGTATATTTACTTGATAGATACAGCTGTCGTAGGCTGTGACGGTTCCACCTGAAGACTTGTGTTGCCTCAAAAACGTCGTGATTTTTATTTTAATTAATTTAATTTTTTACCTACGTGACTTTACCGAAAAAACTAAGAATACGAATCATTGCGGTCACGAAAAGCTTCAAATCTAGACTTAAAAGTGCCGCCTGTTACGGCTGCAACGATGCCGTGAGGACGGCGCCGTCGGTTTTCCCGCCAAAAAATGGCGCCCGTTGTATGGGAGCGCAGGGGGANGGGGGGGCATCCATTAGGGGCCGTCCATAAATGACGTCACGCGATTTTGGAGGATTTTTGACCCCTCCCCCCCCCTCAAATATGACGTCACAAAACTCTTACCCGTTACTTTCACTCGTTACCTCACCGTTACCTCACCCGTTACCTTACCCGTTACTCTAATCCGTTACCTCGCCCGTTACCTCACCCGTTACCTCACCCGTTACTCTCCCGTTACCTCTCGTTACCTCACCCGTTACCTCACCCGTTACTTCTCGTTACCTCACCCGTTACCTCACCCGTTACTCTCNATCGTTACCTCTCGTTACCTCACCCGTTACCTCTCGTTACCTCACCCGTTACCTCACCCGTTACCCCACCCGTTACCTCACCGTTACATCACCGTTACCCACCCGTTACTTCTCGTTACCTCAACCGTTACCTCACTCGTTACCTCACCTGTTACCTCACCAGTTACCCCACCGTTACCCCACCCGTTACTTCTCGTTACCTCACCCGTTACTCTCACCCGTTACCTCACCCGTTACTCTCACCCGTTACCCCACCCGTTACCTCACCGTTACCTCACCCCTATCTCACCAGTTACCTCACCGTTACCCTCACCCGTTACTCTCACTCGTTACCTCACCGTTATCTCACCGTTACTCTCACCCGTTACCTCACCGTTACTCTCACCCGTTACCTCACCCGTTACCTCACTCGTTACTCTCACCCGTTACCCTCACCCGTCACCTCACCCGTTACCCCACCCGTTACCTCACCGTTACCTCACCCTATCTCACCAGTTACCTCACCGTTACCCTCACCCGTTACCTCATCCGTTACCTGACCCGTTACCTCATCAGTTACCCACCCGTTACCCCATCCGTTACCCCACCCGTTACCTCATCCGTTACCTCACCGTTACTCTCACCCGTTACCTCACCGTTACCTCACCGTTACCTCACCCCCCTACCTCACCCGTTACCTCACCCATATTCGAAACTAAACTCTATATTGATTGTTTTATTTGACCACGAAAGGCCCACTGGGGTAAAACAGGTGGCTCTTTTCAGAAGCCAACTGGCTATCACAAATGGTAACTCAACTAATGTGGCGTATCATCATCATCGTCGTCGTCGTGTGGAAATGTGTGGTAGTAGCCAGATACTGACGTCGGTTCGAAACGTGGAGGAAGAAATCCCGAGGAACTGGAGGAAAATCCACGCGGCCACGGGGAGAGAGAGACACTCAGATTTCAAATACACAGCAGCAGGCGTCAGGGTCGGGATTGAACCCACGACCTCCTGTACACCAGGCGAGGTAGTCAACATCTCCGGCCACCGTGATGATGATGAGAGAGAGAGACACGCAAACTCCAAATACACAGCAGCAGCAGGCGTCAAGGTCTGGATCAAACCCGCGACCTCCTGTACACCAGGCGAGGTAGTTAACATCTCATAGCCACCGTGATGATGATGAGAGAGAGAGACACGCAAACTCCAAATACACAGCAGCAGCAGGCGTCAGGGTCAGGATTGAACCCACGACCTGTACACCAGGCGAGGTAGTTAACACTCCTAGCCACCGTGATGATGATNAGAGAGAGACACGCAAACTCCAAATACACAGCAGGCGTCAGGGTCAGGATTGAACCCACGACCTCCGTTGTCCGTGTCGTGCAGGGAGTGAGCAGGGCAGAGCCGGCTGCTGCGAGTGTGTCCTGGCCGCCTTCTCTCCTGCTCGTCATCCTCACCCTGCCGCTCTCCATCTTCTGCAGCATCAAGGTTGGCCTACCAATCCCCCCCTCCCCCACCTTCTCGCCCGCCTGCCCACCCACCAGAGGTCGCAACCGGGTACCCGATACCCGTACCCTACCCGATACCCGGCTACCCGTACCCGGCCGGGTACGGGTAGGCCGTGAGTCACTGGTGAGTCACCGTTTGTCACTCATTTCCCAACGTCTTGTCTCTTCTCACAATTCAAGTTCCTAGAATCAACCCACCCACGCCTGCAACATGGCTTCATCCCAGAGGTCGCAATCAGGTACCCGATACCCGTACCCTACCCGATACCGGTGCGGCCGGGTACGGGTACGGGTAGGCCGTGAGTCACTGGTGAGTAACCGTTTGTCACTCATTTCGGGTAGGGTACGGGTACGGGTAGGGTACGGGTACGGGTACCCATTTGCGACCCTGGTGCGGCCGGGTACGGGTACAGGTAAGGAATCAAAACCCGTTTGCGACCTCTGTCCACCCACGATCACTCGCTCGCTCGCTCGCCCTCTTTCGGTGGTGATGAACCTGGGGCCGAACCAGGGCAACTGAATCTGGCAGCCGTCGCAGGCGACGCATAAAAACGTGAGCGGATGTGGCAACGTTGAAGGGAGATGGTACGGGCCGATGGAGATTTCTCTCCCTCTGTCTGGCCAATGAATAGCGTCTCGTTTGCTCAGCGCTGATGGGCTCCACGCCATCGCGCCGTGACATCACAACAGCACGACACACGCCATCTCATAGTGATAGGTTTTTACCCTTTCAACTGGTACAAAAACTGACACCTTTATACAAGTACCAGTTGAAAGGGTAAAAATTAACCCGTAAAAACAAAGTTTTTCGCTCTAAATCCTTTATATCCATGGCGGCTAGAGTCCTCTCGTCCTCTGGCTTGAGATGGCTGCCACCTATGGGTCAGATGATTGTCTGCCAGTATTAAGCAATTGGTAATTAAATATTTATTTATGTTTCCCTAAACAGTGTAAAATTTTTGGAAAAAAATTTCACGAAAATTAATTGTCACGCACAACGAGTCTGTGTGGAAAATGTCAGCTCGATTGGGTTAAAAAACGACCGAAAGATTTGCACGGTCGTAAGCAAGCACGCAAGCACGCAAGCAAGCAAGCAAGCGAACTTAATATAAAGGATTTAAAAACCACATGAAGTTGTCGAAGGCTCGCTGGCAGGAGGATCAAGGGACAAACCCAGGTGCCGTGGGTTGGCTGAGACGACTGGCAGATGCACCAGCTGTGCCCTACTGTCAACTCGCTGCGTTTTACCCACCTGCCGCTCCGCTCGTTGTTGTGAGCGTCGCTCCTCTGCCCTCCGTTGGAGGGTAACAGCCTCCCAGCTGCCCAGTAGCAGCAGCAGCAGCAGCGTCCTTCACGAGGCTCCCTCTGTGACACCTCCACCCCTGCCCCGACTCCGCGCCCCCGCTGTGTAGATCGTGCAGCAGTACGAGCGCGCCGTCATCTTCCGCCTGGGACGCATCTTGCCGGACGGGCACGCGGCCCCGGTGAGCACCGCACTCGCCGCACTCACCACCACAGTGTCTTTCTTTCACCGCGCTCACCACCACGCTCACCACGCTCACCACCACCGAGTCCTCTCACCGCACTCACCGCACTCACCACCACCAGAGTGTCTTTCTTTCACCGCACTCACCGTGCTCACCACCACGCTCACCACCACACTCACCACCACGTCCTCTCACCACGCTCACTACCACGTCCCCTCACCACGCTCACCACCACACTCACCACCACGCTCACCACCACGTCTTTCTCGCAACACGCTCACCACCACGACTGCTACAACAGGGCATATATCTCTGCTTTGTTGACGTGGTCAAGGCCTATGATGACATAAGTTGACCAGGGTTCTGGGTTATTCTTCATGCTTTCGGGGGTCCCTGACCCTTTTGCTCGTCTTTAAAGACCTTCATGATGGTGGGCATGGTAAAGTTGTGTGGCTGAGTGAGCCAAAGCCTGCTCACCTAGGCATGTGACAGGGATGTCCTCCGTCTTTTGCGTTATAATTTTTTTGAAAGCAGTATTTTTAACACATTCCTGCGGAGGGAGCTGGTAGGAACGTCGGGTTGCTCGGTCAATGGCCAGGGTCAACGGCGGCGTGGCGTATTCCTCAAATATGCCCGACTTTGAGGGCGGGCACAAGCCGGCGTGAGTAGGTTAAACGTTGAGTTTTATAAGGGCACCACGGGGTGACCAGCCCCTCCCCACCCAGCCCCCCTCCCTCCCCTACCCAGCCCACCCTCCCCACCCAGCCCCACCCACCCTCCCCACCCCTCCCACTCCCCACCCAGCCCCACCCTCCCCACCCAGNCCCCCACCCTCCCTCCACCCAGCCCCTCCCACCCTCCCCTCTCCACCCAGCCCTACCCCTCCCATTTTTTGATGCACGACGGACGAACACAATAATCCCTGTGGGCTGGTGGAACCAGGTGGTTCCTACCAGTATTAAAACGTACAAATGAACAGCACACTCGAAGGGCACGAACCAGAGAGAGAGAGAGAGACTCAAGCTAACAGAAACAAATTGCGTTCATGTAAGTTGAACATGAGTTGTGTGTATATGAGGGGAGTAGTTCTATTGTAAACTGTGAAGAAATTGATGTGAAGAAGTGCTTCATAGCTCATCGGATTCTTTCAGTGTAGTAAGTAAAGTTTCTCATTCAGTTTTAGGTTTTTTCGGTAAAGTACTAGGTAAAAATTAAAATTAATAAAAGTAAAATAAAAAAAATTACGACGTTTCGGAGGCAACACAAGCTTCCGTCTTCAGGTGGAACCGTCACAGCACGATTGCTGTACGTGATACTGCTGTACAATTGATACAGCAAGCGTATCACTTGATACAGCATCGTGCTGTGACGGTCCACCTGAAGACGGATGCTTGTGTTGCCTCCGAAACGTCGTTANTTTTTTTTATTTTATTAATTNAATTTTTTACCTACGTGACTTTACCGAAAAACCTAAGAATATGATTTCTTGCAGTCACGAAAGCTTCAAATCTAGAATTTCTCATTCAGATTCACTTCCGTGCCAGGCCTTCATAAGTGCGACTGAGCTAATAGCAATTTCCACAACAGTCTCTTGAAGGCTAAATGAGGGACCTTGTCCGTGAGTGTGTGTGTAGCGTAGCGTTTAGCGCTACGCTGCGCTACGAACCCGGCCCCCGAGTTCGATTCCGCTCATGGCTACCAGTGACGAATATCTGAACCGGTTCTGGGCCTCCCCTAGGTCGACTCAGCCTCAAATGAGTACCTGGTGCGGTGTGTAGCAAACATCGTCACTGGGGGAGACAAAGGCTGGCCTGGCGTTGTGCTGGCCACCCACCCCCTCGTGTGCCGTGCTGGCCTTCATAGGTGCTAGTCACTAACAGCACTTGCCCCAACAGTCTGTTACAGGCTACACGAGGGATCTTTGTCTTTGTGTGTGCAGGGCTCTTCTGGGTGGTTCCTTGCACGGATACGTTTATACGGATCGATATGCGAACCATCACGTTTGACATCCCGCCCAGGAGGTACGTGAATGAGTGACTGGGAGTTGGGCCTAAGCAGAGGTCGCAATCGGGTACCCGATACCCGTACCCTACCCGATACCCGGCTACCCTACCCAGCCGGGTACGGGTACCCGTTTGCGACCCTGGTGCGGCCGGGTATGGGTAGGCCGTGAGTCACTGGTGAGTCACCGTTTGTCACTCATTTCCCAACGTCTTGTCTCTTCTCACAATTCAAGTTCCTAGAATCAACCCACCCGCGCCTGCAACATGGCTTCATCCCAGAGGTCGCAATCGGGTACCCGTACCCTACTCGATACTCGGCCGGGTACGGATAGCCGGATATCGGGTAGGGTATGGGTACGGGTACCCTGGTGCGGCCGGGTACGGGTAAGGAATCAAAACCCGTTTGCCACCTCTGGGCCTAAGGTAATTGTGTTGGTCACGCCGGTTCGGCCCACTCCCAGTGGCAAGTGGTTCCCACGCTTCATACGTCAACAGCGGCGTTATTCTACCCAGGTCACCGCGGCAAACGAGACTTTACGCCGATCATCTCTCAGTTGTACAAAAATTACATTCAAACCCTGTCGGACTTTTTTCGCACCGTACGTAGCCAACCGTGCTGAGCGGACGTGCGGGGAAGGACAAAAACGAAGCGCAAAAAGCAGTTCTAAATAATAAATTTGTAATGCGGGCGTAAACGGCCTCGCGGATATGACGTCACGGGGGAGGAGTTAGGTCACGTGGGAGAGAGGGATCAAGTCTTAAGGGGAGAAACCGGAAGAGACGAGAGAGAGTTGGGGATTGAGATAGAGTGAGGCCACGCAGGGCGGAGGTTGGAGAGTGGCGAGATCGCCACACAGGGAGTGAGACTCGGCACCGTCGGCCAGCGGTGACCGAGCACGGAGGGACGAGCAGCAGCGGGGGAGCTGCATCGGAGTGGGGAGAGGCTACGGGAGCGAAGGCAGCATCGAGCTGCCGAGCGGAGAGCTCTGAGCGAGGGCCGTGTGGGACAAGTGTAAAGGAACCAGAATGAAGGACAACGGAGACAGACACAGTGAACGAGTCCTTTATTACAAATTTAAGGCCCCGTCACAGAAACGACCTCTCTCTTTGTGCCGATATGTGTTCTCTCTCTGTGTGTCCTTGTGATGTCTGTCTGCTTGCGTGTCTGTCTATAGTTTTCTAGTTAGATTTTTGTTGCTATTTCTTTTATGCCTGATGATGATTGCTTGTGTTGCAATCGAAACGTCGTAATATGCTATTATTTAATTTATTATTTTACTTTAGACGTGACTTAACCGAAAGGACCAAAGAATAATTCCTGCAGTCACGAAAGCTCAAAATTAAGAGTTCTAATCAATTGTTTTATTTTAGTTTAAAAGTGTTTCGCGCAAGTGACACCACTAACATCGGAAGGTAGAGCGTTCGAGATGGCCGCAGAAGTGCATCATAAAGCGTGCGATGTGGTGACCGTCTTTGTCCGGTGGCTAGCCGAAAGGCCTGCTGCTGCGATGACGGAGTTCGCGTGATGATGGTTTATGCTCCTTCACGAGATCAGCGAGGTCTTGTGGTTCACTTGCGGCAAGCACTTTGTGTCTGCAATGAACACAAGACATTCTTTGGTTCTTTCGGTAAAGTCACGTATAAAGATAAAATAATAAATTAAATTAAATACTAGCATACGATGTTTCGATTGCAACACAAGCAACACAAGCAATCGAAACGTCGTATGCTAGTATTTAATTTAATTTATTATTTTATCTTTATACGTGACTTTACCGAAAGAACCAAAGAATAATTCCTGCAGTCACGAAAGCTCCAAATTAAGTTTGAACACAAGACACATTCAGTCCACCTTGGTGTGGGGAGTATCCGGGCAGTGTCCATTCTCACTCAAGAATCCGTCAATTCATCCGCCAACCCCTGCTGGCTGCATGGGTCACGTAAAATAATTCCCAGGTGCGGCGCGGGGGTGGATAAACTCGTATGCCTCGCAGCACACGAAGGACGGGGGTTTCATTTTGCGACTTGGGCAGCTGCTTGTGTGGATTTGGATGCTCTCCTGTCATGAATGGGGTTTCTCTGCGTTCTCCAGTTGCCTCCAATAGCTTAAAAAAATTAACCCGTAAGAACAAAGTTTTTCACTATAAATCCTTTATATGCGTGTTCAATGGGCCAAAACCCAGGCCACATTGGTCTTTGAAACGGGCGGCTAGAGTCCTCTCGTCCTCTGGCTTGAGATGGCTGCCACCTATGGGTGAGATGATTGTCTGCCAGTATTAAGCAATTGGTAATTATAATAATTTTTTTTACCTAAAGTGTAAAATTTTGGAAAAAAAATTTCACGAAAAGAAATTGTCACGCACAACGAGTCTGTGTGCAAAATGTCAGCTCGATTGGATCACGGGAAGTGGGTTAAAAAACGACCGAAAGATTTGCACGGTCGTAAGCGCGCAAGCAAGCAAGCAAGTGAACTTAATATAAAGGATTTAAAAACAACAAAAACTCCCCACAATATAACTGGCATTGGTAAACACACGCCCCACGCTTTCTACCGTGCGCAATAGGGGTGCAACTCACAATTCACGTTTGTTACTGTCATGGTCACGACCCGTGGTTTTATTCATTTGCTTGTTAAACGGCAGCATTGCAAGTTTGTGACGAGATGTTAACTACCTCGCCTGGCATACAGGAGCTCGTGGGTTCGATCCTGAGCGTGATGATACTCGCTGGTCATCATCACATGTATTTTTCTCCGGCTCCTCCGGTTTTCCCTTGAAATATTGAGTTGTTTTTTTTTTTAACCGAATTAATAAAAATGCCTCTTCAGAGTATTTTACCGCTCTAGCGGCACGCTGCACCGACGGGCCGGCCGACGGATGAACCCACCCCCCCACTCCCCTCCACCCGGCAGATCCTGACAAAGGACTCGGTGACGGTGGCGGTGGACGGCGTGGTGTACTACCGCGTGGCCGACGCCATCATGTCGGTGGCCAACGTGTCGGACGCGCACGCCGCGACTCGCATCCTCGCGCAGACCACGCTGCGCAACGCGCTGGGCACGCGCACGCTCTCCGAGATCCTGTCCGACCGCTCCGAGCTCGCACACGCCATGCAGGTGAGCTCCCCGTCAGACCCGTCGTGCACTCGCCACGCAGGTACGCTCACCGTACACCTGCTCGTGTCTCCCATCTCGCCGCGCCTACTCCATCTGCTTGCATCTCCACTCTCCCCACGCCTCCTCCCATCTCGCATCTCCACTCTCCCCGCGCCCCCCTTCTCCTCCCTGCAGATGAATCTGGACGACGCTACGGACTCCTGGGGCATCAAGGTTGAGCGCGTGGAGATCACCGACATCAAGCTGCCCCAGCAAATGCAGCGTGTCATGGCGGCCGAGGCCGAGGCGACGAGGGAGGCACGCGCCAAGGTGACTTGCCACTCCGCGACGTGGGGGGGGGGGCCCCCCCCCCCCCCCCGTTTTAGACCCCGCATCGACGCAGCACCCATCGCCAGATGATTTGGGAACCCTCGGCCGGTGATTTTACTTCACACGGCCCACGGCCACATGAGGCCTACCGCTAGGGTTGACACCTTTTCCGAATGCAAAACCCGCACTAGTTCTCGTTTGCCTGGGTATCATCATAATTGTGCAGCACCCTGCAGTAAAGTTCAGTATCGTCATCATCATCATCACGATCATGGCAGATTGCCCATAGTGTCCACTGCACATTTCGTCATTTGTTTCCACTTTCGCCTTGTCTTGTGCCAATATGCTCAAGTAGTGACACATAATTCTGGCCATTCTCTGTTCGAGTCTTCCTTAATTTCAGGTTCCTTCCATTTTTCTGAACAACAACAACAACACACCTTCAATGTTACTGTTGTTGTGCATCCTACATACGTGTCCAAACACTGCCAGTTCCCTGCTCACCACTGCCTGCATCGGGGTCTTCTTCTCTACGCAACCTTAGTCTTACTTTCTTACTTCTATGTTGGTCACTCTTCAGGTCCAGCTGTTCAGCACGTCACCACAATACCCCAGCAGAGCTCGGGACCAATCAACGCCTGCCACCTGCCGTGCCCCCTCCCTCCGCCACCCGCGTGACCCTGCCCCGTACGACCGCCAGCTAGTACATGATCTCCACGTGACCCCACCAACCCCCATGACCTTCCCCACGCACAGGTGATCGCGGCGGAGGGCGAGCGCGACGCGTCGCGGGCGCTGAAGGAGGCGGCGATGGTGATGGCCGAGGCGCCGAACGCGATGCAGCTGCGCTACCTGCAGACGCTGAACGCCATCGCCGCGGAACACAACTCCACCATTGTGTTTCCGCTGCCCGTGGAACTGCTGCGCGGGTTCGTGACGCCCACCGCCGCCGCCTCTTGAGGCGCGTTCGGATGCCCACCCCCCCTCCACACCACACCATCACACTCCACCCACACTGTCACACCCTCCGCACCATCTCACCCACGACGTCATCATGCCGCACCATCACGCCATCATACCACGTCCAGATCCCACTCAGAGTTGAAGCCGCCATTTTTGCCAAATGAAGAGTGTGTGTGACGTCGGCAGCAAGTCACGTGACCTCTGTCTTCGATCTCATTGGATGCCACTGTCCGGTTGCCCACCTTCACTTCTTTACTCGTTTAAAGGAGGAGCGGACGAAATCTGCTGTGGGTAACAAATCAAAAATGTCATCCTTGATCTGCTTAGCAACGAGATTTTTACAATGGGAAGCGCTGCAGTCACCATTGCCGGTGCCAACTGCTGGCAACGGTTGACCTAAAGTTTCCCCCGGTGGATCGTGGCTTTTGCGTGTCTGTCTGGCGGTTGTCACGTTGACACCAGGTCTCAGACAATTAATTCCTTCTGCCACCTGAACACAGATCATGCCATTTCTCCTGTACTGCTGAGATCAAGCCGGACATGTGGCAACCCGATTTCAGTGCTTTACGACTGGCGTGCCATGGAAAAAAATCCAGGCACGCCATAGTATATATTTTATTGATCAACCGTTGCCATTTCCATAATTGGTTTTTTACCCTTTATCTGGCAACAAAACTGACACTTTTTTACGAGGAGTCATGTTTGCATGACCACAATACCTGCAGTAATAATGCAAAAAAAACATAACTCTGATAATGTATGCACTGTTATGTTTTTTGTTTGTATTATGACTGCAGGTATTGTGGTTATGCAAACATGACTCCTCGTAAAAAAGGTGTCAGTTTTGTTGCCAGATAAAGGTAAAAAAAAATTATATTTTTTCTGGCAAATGAGGTACCAATGGCGTTGCCATTTCCTCAGCAACCCGCGACCAGCACTCGTCGTTCAGCGAAGGCTGCGGTAAGCCTTCTCATTCTCAGATGTGGGATGTTGTAGATGGTGGGAGTGGGCCTGTCGCTTTCTCTCGGCTAGCTGGAATCATCTTCTTCGTCAGCCAGGGTCTCTGGGGAGGTCTGAACTGCATACCCAACGCGGCCATTGCAGCTGCCTGAGCCACGTTCTTGTACCTTATCCAATTCCCATCGGCATAGGAGAAGGGGGGACGATGCCAACCCCAGTTGCAAGCTATGATTCATTTCTAACTGGCTACTTTCATCAGCGAGCCAAGACTTGGCTATTGCGGGTTTTGAATGAGGTCCAAGGTGGACGCCCACCAGCTCAGTGGAAGAATGTCAGGCGCATATAACAGATGACAAACTGATGGTCAGTGGCCAGATCAGCTCCACGGTAGGTCTTGGCGTCAAGGACATGGGCCCGCATTCGCTGGTCTGTCACTATATACTCCAGCAGATGTTCTTTTTTGGCCCTGGCGTATATCCATGATGTCATTCCGGAACAGTGGTTACAAGCCCATGGGCTGCACAGAAGTCGAGCAGCTGATCTGGCCCATGCCTTCCAATCAGAGGTCGCAACCGGGTACCCGATACCCGTACCCTACCCGATACCCGGCTATCCGTACCCGGCCGGGTATGGGTACGGGTACCCGTTTGCGACCCTGGTGTGGCCGGGTACGGGTAGGCCGTGAGTCACTGGTGAGTAACTGTTTGTCACTCATTTCCCAACGTCTTGTCTCTTCTCACAATTCAAGTTCCTAGAATCAACCCACCCGCGCCTGCAACATGGCTTCATCCCAGAGGTCGCAATCAGGTACGGCCGGGTACGGGTACGGGTACCCGTTTGCGACCCTGGTGCGGCCGGGTACGGGTAAGGAATCAAAACCCGTTTGCGACCTCTGCTTCCAATCACTCCAGCCCAGGTGTATGCGTCATGATCCACTCGTTCATGAAAGTCATCCAACAGGATGATTCTATCCCAAGGTGCCACTTTAGCTTTACCCGCGACAAGTCGTTGAAGGCATCTGACTCACCGGCCTTACCTGCATGCCTCCACTGATGTTCATCTTCGGTGGGGGCATAAGCCACCACCGCCACTATTCCTCACCTCCCGTTGATGGGGAAGCGAGCCCACAGTAGCCTGGGACAGCTTCCCACGTCTTACCGCCATGCTCCCACACCCCTTCATTATTTTGTTCAGAAGAAGAGCCACTTCCTGTTGTTTGCAGTTTCCTGCACCGAGTGGAGCAGTGTCCATTCCTCATAGTGACTGGAGCCAGACATCCTGTACTCCACATCGGTCCAGGCAGTACCGGTCCAGTTCACCAACAAAGAGGTGGCAGCCTTTCCTCCGCACTGAGCGTTCAAACATTCCACGTGGCCACTCGTAGTGGTTTTTTTGCTGTTTCTGGAGAGAGCCCGAGGGTGGGGATTTAGTCTCCTGGCTCAGCCAACTCGGGCTTGGCCAGGAGATGTCACAGATGCCTGTGCCCCCGGGGCCCGCTGCACAATCTTTTGTATTTAAATCCTTTATATTAAGTTCGCTTGCTTGCGTGCTTGCGTGCTTGCTTGCTTGCTTACGACCGTGCAAATCTTTCGGTCGGTTTTTTAACCCACTTCCCGTGATCCAATCGAGCTGACATTTTCCACACAGACTCGTTGTGCGAGACAATTAATGTTCGTGAAAAAATGTTTCCAAAATTTTACACTGTTTAGGAAACAAATTAAATATTTAATTACCAATTGCTTAATACTGGCAGACAATGATCTGACCCATAGGTGGCAGCCATCTCAAGCCAGAGGACGAGAGGACTCTAGCCGCACGCATATAAAGGATTTATAGTGACAAATTTTTTTTACGGGTTATACTTATTTTTCGGTTAATTGAGTTGAATGAGTTACCAGCCCCTCGCAACCTTCCAGAGCCCCCGTTGGTCACCGTGGCGACTGTGAGCGCCGTAAGGGTAACAGGCGATTGGTATCGTCCTTTCCCCAAATGACATTGCTCACATCCTCCACAGCGTTACCGACTCACATCCACCGAGGGGATGGGGGTTGTTTTTGCCAGCCGTATCACATGCACACACACACACACATCATGGTCAGTCACAATAATGAAAATAAAACACAATAAAATACAATTCTCACGACGTTTCGGCCACAACGCAAGCAGCCGTCCTCGGGTGAAGAGGACGGCTGCTTGCGTTGTGGCCGAAACGTCGTGAGAATTATTTTATTATGTTTTATTTTTATTATTTTATTATTTCCCTTCTACGTGATTTACCGAAAGAACCAAGAAGATGAACAAAAATAATTGGGGTTTTCGTACACATTCCATCAGCCACACGGCCTTTCTTCTGCGAGTGCACACTTGCAACAGCTTTGGTGTAACACGAGCGAAACTCTGGACCAGTTTTGATATTCAGCGTGTCATCATCAGCAGGGTCTGCCCTGCTTGATCCAACGCTGGCGAACTGTCAGATGTTCGTGGGCAACGTTCCGCTCTTGTTAGATATGAGTCCTAGGTTCGGCGCAGAACGATAGGATACATAATTGTGTCCTCTCGCGGATTCAGTGTTGCCGGAGTCCTAGGTTCAGTGCAGAACGATAGGGTACACAATTGTGTCTTCTCGCGGATTCAGTGTTGCCGGAGTCCTAGGTTCAGTGCCGAACGATAGGATACATAATTGTGTCCTCTCGCGGATTCAGTGTTGCCGTGTCCACGAGGCTGACTCGAACTCAGGTGCAGTCCAATTACACTAACCTACCTCAAACGCCTCCTTCAGAACCACTCTGTGAGATCTGTGGTCATTGCATTCCACATCCACCCTGTCCGCTGAGTGCCTGTGCCTCAGCCACCCAGCTCTCTCTCTCTGTGTGGTGGTGGTGGTGGCGGTGGATGTGGTGGAGAATATTTGGCCAGTGTTTTTTTGTTGCGTCGGTGAATGGCGTTGTTCCGTCACGTTTGGTAGGGAGCGCACGTGTTTCGTGATCGCCACCCCGTGCCGCAGTATTATCGTGGGCAGTGTTAACAGGTGTTGTCGGGTCCAATATCTGCTTTTGTATCGGTGCTGCTCGTTTAGCCACTTAGTTTCGTTTTCGCCGCCGAGTTTGGGAGCGTTGTCCGGTTTTCGTCGCTTCCTCGGCGCTCCGACGCGCGTGGACGGGGCAGGCCGGCGCAACTCCCCATCGGCTGGTCGTCTCGTCGTTGTTTTTATCTTAGAAAGGAAACATTTTCGACCTCGTCGCGTGGTGCTGCGCTAGAGGAGCTTGCTTGGCAACATTGCCGCTCGCAGGCTGATTAGGCTCCGCTCCGCGGTTTCAAGTTCAAGTTTCAAGTTCATGTATTAGGTATATAGCCCTGTGAATCGGGTGCAACCGCAACAAACAAAAATACAAAAACATGAACAAAAAACATCTTAAAGTAAATATGTGACTAAGTGCAAACAGAAAATCCAAGTCGACCCTGGCCTGGGCTTGATTCATAATTCGTTTTTTTTTTGGGGGGGGGGGTCAGATCGTGTTGATGCGATTGTCAATTACAGCCGTGCACCTTCCAACACCCAACCACGCTGCCAAGCTGCCAGCCAGGAACACGTGTCCATCGACGTGGTATTTCAGCAAGAGCAGAAATGTTTGACAATGTTTCGGTGCTTGTATGCTGCATTTCGGTTGAGATGGCATCCAGTATCATCAGGTGTTATCAAGAGCTCAGACCTCGAGCGAAAGGGCTCGAATTGACATTATACCCACACAACCGAACCCAAAAAAAAAACCGAATTATGAATCATTGCTCGTGAAAGCCCAAGTATGAAATCGGCCTAGGTCTATGATCGAAACTGCAGTTTTGGCTTCAATAAAGTTCAACACTGCCAAAATCGATTCGCCGATCAATACCCGGTCAATCTCGGGCAGGGCGTGGCGACCCTTGGGCTCATGTCAGAGGCCCTCGGCTGGAGCCAAGCTGCTGGTGGTGTGGTGTCAATACGCTTCTTGCGCTGGTGTGTTTCTTTTTTCTATCGTCGCAAATAGACCGACGTCGATTTAAAGCTTTCGTGACTGCAGGGATTCATCTTCTTGGTTCTTTTTCGGTAAAGTCACGTAGAAGGGAAATAATAAAATAATAAAAATAAAACATAATAAAACAATTCTCACGACGTTTCGGCCACAACGCAAGCGGCCGTCCTCAGGTGAAGAACAGGTCTGTCGGAAAGACAGCGTCTTGTTCTGTTCTTCACCTGAGGATGGCTGCTTGCGTTGTGGCCGAAACGTCGTGAGAATTGTATTTTATAATGTTTTATTTTTATTATTTTATTTTTCCCGTCTACGTGACTTTACCGAAAGAAGCAAGAAGATAGACCAAACGTTGTCGTATTCGGTGTTTGGTGTATCGCCTTGCTCAGTGGAATAGGTCAAGTTATGTCATAAGCCATGTACGTATTCACATTTTTGCTATTCATTACAATAAAATGTTCCGACCTTGCCAACATGCGTTCCAGCGACTGTTTCGTGTCATCCGTACCTGTGTTCAAACTCCACGCTGCAAGTCACGAGACAAAGAATCCCCCTTACAGCCTTCAAATAAAATCACGTAGAAGGGAAATAATAAAATAATAAAAATTAAAATAATAAAATACAATTCTCACGACGTTTCGGCCACAACGCAAGTAGCCGTCCTCAGGTGAAGACCAGGTCTGTCGGGGAGACCCACCCCCCACCCCCACCCCCCCCCCCCACACCACCACCCTCACCCACCCACCCCGCCCATCCACCCCCATCCACCCCCATCCACCCCCCATCCACCCCCCCATCCACCATCCACCCCCCCATCCACCCCCCATCCACCCCCCATCCACCCCCCATCCACCCCCATCCACCCATCCACCCCACATCCACCCCCCATCCACCCCCCCCATCCACCCCCATCCACCCCCCCCATCCACCCCCCCCCATCCACCCCCCCCCATCCACCCCCATCCACCCCCCATCCACCCCCCCATCCACCCCCCCATCCACCCCCCCATCCACCCCCCCATCCACCCCTCCCACCACCCCCATCCACCCCCATCCACCACATCCACCCCCATCCACCCCCCATCCACCCCCCCATCCACCCCCCATCCACCCCCCCATCCACCCCCCCATCCACCCCCCATCCACCCCCCATCCACCCCCATCCACCCCCCCATCCACCCCCCCCATCCACCCCCCCCATCCAGACCCCAACATCCACCCCCCATCCACCCCCCATCCACCCCCCATCCACCCCCCCCCCATCCACCCCCATCCACCCCCATCCACCCCCCATCCACCCCCATCCACCCCCCCATCCACCCCCCATCCAGACCCCCCCATCCACCCCATCCACCCCCATCCACCCCATCCACCCCCCATCCACCCCCATCCACCCCCCCATCCACCCCCCCATCCACCCCCCCCATCCACCCCCCATCCACCCCCCATCCACCCCCCCATCCAGACCCCCCATCCACCCCCCCATCCACCCCCCCATCCACCCCCCCCATCCACCCCCATCCACCCCCCCATCCACCCCCCATCCACCCCCCATCCACCCCCCCATCCACCCCCCCCATCCACCCCCATCCACCCCCATCCACCCCCCATCCACCCCCCATCCACCCCCCCATCCACCCCCATCCACCCCCCCCATCCACCCTCACCCACCCCCCCCATCCACCCTCACCCACCCCTCACCCACCCACCCCCCATCCACCCCCCATCCACCCCCCATCCACCCCCCCATCCACCCCCATCCCACCCATCCACCCCATCCACCCCCCATCCACCCCCATCCACCCCATCCACCCCCCATCCACCCCCATCCACCCCCCATCCACCCCCCATCCACCCCCATCCACCCCCCATCCACCCCCATCCACCCCCCATCCACCCCCCATCCACCCCCCCATCCACCCCCCCATCCACCCCCCATCCACCCCCCCATCCACCCCCCATCCCCCCCCCATCCACCCCCCCATCCACCCCCCCATCCACCCCCATCCACCCCCCATCCACCCCCATCCACCCCCATCCACCCATCCACCCCCCCATCCACCCCCCATCCACTCCCCCATCCACCCCCCCATCCACCCCCCATCCACCCCCATCCACCCCCCATCCACCCCCATCCACCCCCCATCCACCCCCCCCCCACCATCCACCCCCATCCACCCCCCCATCCACCCCCCATCCACCCCATCCACCCCCATCCACCCCCCCATCCACCCCCATCCACCCCCCATCCACCCCCCATCCACCCCCCATCCCCCCCCATCCACCCCCCCCATCCACCCCCCATCCACCCCCATCCACCCCCATCCACCCCCCATCCACCCCCATCCACCCCCATCCACCCCCATCCACCCCACATCCACCCCACATCCACCCCCCATCCACCCCCCATCCACCCCCATCCACCCCCCCATCCACCCCCCCCATCCACCCCCCCCCATCCACCCCCCCCCATCCACCCCCCCCCATCCACCCCCCATCCACCCCCCATCCACCCCCCCATCCACCCCCCATCCACCCCTCCCCATCCACCCCCCATCCACCCCCCATCCACCCCACATCCACCCCCCATCCACCCACATCCACCCCCATCCACCCCCATCCACCCCCATCCACCCCCCATCCACCCCCATCCACCCCCATCCACCCCCCATCCACCCCCCCCCATCCACCCATCCACCCCCATCCACCCCCCATCCACCCCCCATCCACCCCCCCATCCACCCCCCATCCAGACCCCAACATCCACCCCCCATCCACCCCATCCACCCCCCATCCACCCCCATCCACCCCCCATCCACCCCCCCCATCCACCCCCATCCACCCCATCCACCCACTCCACCCCATCCACCCCCCCATCCACCCCCCCATCCACCCCCATCCACCCCCCATCCACCCCATCCACCCCCCATCCACCCCCCCATCCANCCCCCATCCANCCCCCCATCCACCCCCCCATCCACCCCCCATCCACCCCCATCCACCCCCCCATCCACCCCCCCATCCANCCCCCCATCCACCCCCCCATCCCCCCCATCCACCCCCCATCCACCCCCCCATCCCCCCCCATCCACCCCCCCATCCACCCCCCATCCANCCCCCATCCACCCCCCATCCACCCCCATCCACCCCTCCCCCCCCCCACCACCCCCTCACCCACCCACCCCCATCCACCCCCCATCCACCCCCCATCCACCCCCCATCCACCCCCCATCCACCCATCCACCCCCCCATCCACCCCATCCACCCCCCCACCCCTCCCCACCCCCACCCTCATCACTGTGCTAGTGCAGCATTCTCTTTGAGCTGTGGACGCCGTTTGGCGTCCTCTGGTCGAGCACCAATTGAGACGAGGCTCAAAAGAAAGCCGTCTCTGGTGTGGACCAATCAGTTTCAAGGACAATTCAGAATATATTATCAGAGTGTGTGTTTTGTTGTTGCAATTTGACCGCAAGTATTGTGGTGAACGCAGACATGATTCCTTGTAAAAAGGCTTCAGTTTTGTTGCCAGAAAAAAGGGGAAAACCCTATTCTTATACAGCAGGCGTCAGGGTCGGGATCGAATCCACGACCTCCTGTATACCAGGCGAGGTAGTTAACATCTCCTAGCCACCGTGATGATGATGAGAGAGAGAGAGACACGCAAACTCAAAATATACAGCAGCAGGCGTCAGGGTCGGGATCGAACCCACGACCTCCTGCACACCAGGCGAGGTAGTCAACATCTCCTAGCCACTGTGATGATGATAGAGAGACACAGAAACTCCAAATATACAGCAGCAGGCGTCAGGGTCGGGATCGAATCCACGGACCTCCTGTACACCAGGCGAGGTAGTCAACATCTGTGGTGCTGAAGAAGCAGTCGTCAATTATCGGGGCGTATGATCATCAATTTTATTGATTGACTGTGTCGGGTGGAGGAGGGCCCAAAGGCACACACACACACGCGTGCACACACACGCACGCGCACACGTACACACACACACACGCACACACACACGCACACGTACACACACGCACACACACACGCGCACACACACGCACGCACACACACACACGCGCACACACAAGAGATATTGACCCGAAAATATAAATTACGAATCATCTTATTCTCGGTTCTTTCGTAAAGTCACGTAAAGGGAAAAATAAAATAATAAAAAATATAAAACAATACAATTCTCACGTTTCGAGCAACACAAGCAATCACATCAGGTGAAGAACAGCAAGAAAACTGTTTTCAGATGTTCTCACCGAGGCTTGCGTTGTGGCCGAAACGTCGTGAGAATGTTATTGTTTTATTTTTTTATTATTTTAATTTCCCTTCTACGTGACTTTACCGAAAGAACCAAGAAATGAATCCCTGCAGTCACGAAAGCTTCAATCAAAATTTACGAATCGTATTTTCGGGCGGCATCTTGCTCCCTTGTACACCACAATCGATGAGGTATCCAGGAGGGCACGAGACGGATGCACGTGTGTTGATCTCACGCAACACTCGGCAGCGCACGAGGTACCAACGCAACTGCACTGGCATTCTTAGGAAATGTATCGTCATGTACATGACCTCAGAGCAAGTGACCCAATGACATTTTACAACGAAAATAGATGAACGCTGTTCGAACATTGCAGAGGCAGTAGTGATAATAACGATGTCATTCAGTTCACCCGGTGGGAGAGGCGGGGGGGAAATCCTCTCCGAGTCTCAAGGCGCTCATTCAAGAAGGCGTTTGTGGGATTTTTGCACGCAGCGTTGTTATAGGGTGGGTTTTTTTTCTGGAAGATTCGCTGGTTTATCCAGGATGTATTCTAGATTTGAAGCTTTCGTGACTGCAATGATTCATACTCTTAGGTTTTTCGGTAAAGTCACGTAGGTAAAAAACATTAAAAATAAAATAAAAATCACGACGTTTCGGAGGCAACACAAGCTTCCGTCTTCAGGTGGTTTTTATTATTTTATTTTTTAATGTTTTTTACCTACGTGACTTTACCGAAAAACCTAAGAGTATTATCCAGGATGTTTCTGTTGCGCGTCGTCGCTTTAAGATGTTTCTCTGTTCATGTTTTGTTTGTCGCGGTTGTACCCGACTCAAGAGCCGCATGGCTCACGGGGCTACACCGAATGCCGAATGAATGAAACTTGAAACTTGAACTTGTTTGGCAGTGAAGAAGAAGTCCATCGGCGATGGAGACTCAGAGCTTCGCGTGGGCAGGGAGCCGGAGAGAGAGGAAACTTCCAGCACCGCGGCCGCCGCATAAACTAATTATAAAACTAAACTATACCCTTTGGTTCTTTCGGTAAAGTTGCGTAGGTATAAAATAAAGTGAATTAAATCACGACGTTTCGGGCGCAACACAAGCGTCCGTCATCCGGTGGGACAACCACAGCAAGAAACAATTGCTGAAGTGGACAAAACGTCGTGATTTAATTGATTTTATTTTCTACCCACGTGACTTTATCGAAAGAACCGAAGAGCATGGCTCCCTGCAGTCACGAAAACTTCAAATCGAGATAAAACTAAACTGTTTATTTCAGTTTGACCAGGTCAGGGTCCACTGACATGTGTAGTTCTATTTCAGACGCGACCTGACCCTCACAAAAAGGCAAACTCCACCAAGTGGAAATTCATAGCGGAAGCCAAACACTCCGAGCGTGGTGACGCCGAATCTAAATGTGGAGGGCAAAAACGGGAGGACCCGGAGAAAAATCCACGCAAACACAGGGAGAGCGTGACGCTCCACATATACGGCAGCAGGCGTCGGGGTCGGGATCGAACCGCGACCTCCTGCGTACCAGGCGAGGTAGTCAACATCTCCTAGCCACCGTGATGATGATGAGAGAGAGAGAGACACGCAGACTCCAAATATACAGCAGCAGGCGTCAGGGTCGGGATCGAACCATGACCTCCTGCGTACCAAGGCG
>MU249786.1:66611-74111 GCA_018977245.1 Lethenteron camtschaticum
GCGTTCTCCAGTTGCCTCCAATAGCTTAAAAAAATTAACCCGTAAGAACAAAGTTTTTCACTATAAATCCTTTATATGCGTGTTCAATGGGCCAAAACCCAGGCCACATTGGTCTTTGAAACGGGCGGCTAGAGTCCTCTCGTCCTCTGGCTTGAGATGGCTGCCACCTATGGGTGAGATGATTGTCTGCCAGTATTAAGCAATTGGTAATTATAATAATTTTTTTTACCTAAAGTGTAAAATTTTGGAAAAAAAATTTCACGAAAAGAAATTGTCACGCACAACGAGTCTGTGTGCAAAATGTCAGCTCGATTGGATCACGGGAAGTGGGTTAAAAAACGACCGAAAGATTTGCACGGTCGTAAGCGCGCAAGCAAGCAAGCAAGTGAACTTAATATAAAGGATTTAAAAACAACAAAAACTCCCCACAATATAACTGGCATTGGTAAACACACGCCCCACGCTTTCTACCGTGCGCAATAGGGGTGCAACTCACAATTCACGTTTGTTACTGTCATGGTCACGACCCGTGGTTTTATTCATTTGCTTGTTAAACGGCAGCATTGCAAGTTTGTGACGAGATGTTAACTACCTCGCCTGGCATACAGGAGCTCGTGGGTTCGATCCTGAGCGTGATGATACTCGCTGGTCATCATCACATGTATTTTTCTCCGGCTCCTCCGGTTTTCCCTTGAAATATTGAGTTGTTTTTTTTTTTAACCGAATTAATAAAAATGCCTCTTCAGAGTATTTTACCGCTCTAGCGGCACGCTGCACCGACGGGCCGGCCGACGGATGAACCCACCCCCCCACTCCCCTCCACCCGGCAGATCCTGACAAAGGACTCGGTGACGGTGGCGGTGGACGGCGTGGTGTACTACCGCGTGGCCGACGCCATCATGTCGGTGGCCAACGTGTCGGACGCGCACGCCGCGACTCGCATCCTCGCGCAGACCACGCTGCGCAACGCGCTGGGCACGCGCACGCTCTCCGAGATCCTGTCCGACCGCTCCGAGCTCGCACACGCCATGCAGGTGAGCTCCCCGTCAGACCCGTCGTGCACTCGCCACGCAGGTACGCTCACCGTACACCTGCTCGTGTCTCCCATCTCGCCGCGCCTACTCCCATCTGCTTGCATCTCCACTCTCCCCACGCCTCCTCCCATCTCGCATCTCCACTCTCCCCGCGCCCCCTTCTCCTCCCTGCAGATGAATCTGGACGACGCTACGGACTCCTGGGGCATCAAGGTTGAGCGCGTGGAGATCACCGACATCAAGCTGCCCCAGCAAATGCAGCGTGTCATGGCGGCCGAGGCCGAGGCGACGAGGGAGGCACGCGCCAAGGTGACTTGCCACTCCGCGACGTGGGGGGGGGGGGCGGGCCTTGAACCCCCCCCCCCCCCGTTTTAGACCCCGCATCGACGCAGCACCCATCGCCAGATGATTTGGGAACCCTCGGCCGGTGATTTTACTTCACACGGCCCACGGCCACATGAGGCCTACCGCTAGGGTTGACACCTTTTCCGAATGCAAAACCCGCACTAGTTCTCGTTTGCCTGGGTATCATCATAATTGTGCAGCACCCTGCAGTAAAGTTCAGTATCGTCATCATCATCATCACGATCCATGTGCAGATTGCCCATACGTGTCCACTGCACATTTCGTCATTTGTTTCCACTTTCGCCTTGTCTTGTGCCAATATGCTCAAGTAGTGACACATAATTCTGGCCATTCTCTGTTCGAGTCTTCCTTAATTTCAGGTTCCTTCCATTTTTCTGAACAACAACAACAACACACCTTCAATGTTACTGTTGTTGTGCATCCTACATACGTGTCCAAACACTGCCAGTTCCCTGCTCACCACTGCCTGCATCGGGGTCTTCTTCTCTACGCAACCTTAGTCTTACTTTCTTACTTCTATGTTGGTCACTCTTCAGGTCCAGCTGTTCAGCACGTCACCACAATACCCCAGCAGAGCTCGGGACCAATCAACGCCTGCCACCTGCCGTGCCCCCCTCCCTCCGCCACCCGCGTGACCCTGCCCCGTACGACCGCCAGCTAGTACATGATCTCCACGTGACCCCACCAACCCCCATGACCTTCCCCACGCACAGGTGATCGCGGCGGAGGGCGAGCGCGACGCGTCGCGGGCGCTGAAGGAGGCGGCGATGGTGATGGCCGAGGCGCCGAACGCGATGCAGCTGCGCTACCTGCAGACGCTGAACGCCATCGCCGCGGAACACAACTCCACCATTGTGTTTCCGCTGCCCGTGGAACTGCTGCGCGGGTTCGTGACGCCCACCGCCGCCGCCTCTTGAGGCGCGTTCGGATGCCCACCCCCCCTCCACACCACACCATCACACTCCACCCACACTGTCACACCCTCCGCACCATCTCACCCACGACGTCATCATGCCGCACCATCACATCGCACCATCACGCCATCATACCACGTCCAGATCCCACTCAGAGTTGAAGCCGCCATTTTTGCCAAATGAAGAGTGTGTGTGACGTCGGCAGCAAGTCACGTGACCTCTGTCTTCGATCTCATTGGATGCCACTGTCCGGTTGCCCACCTTCACTTCTTTACTCGTTTAAAGGAGGAGCGGACGAAATCTGCTGTGGGTAACAAATCAAAAATGTCATCCTTGATCTGCTTAGCAACGAGATTTTTACAATGGGAAGCGCTGCAGTCACCATTGCCGGTGCCAACTGC
This sequence comes from Lethenteron camtschaticum, assembly GCA_018977245.1. Lineage (NCBI taxonomy): Eukaryota > Metazoa > Chordata > Hyperoartia > Petromyzontiformes > Petromyzontidae > Lethenteron > Lethenteron camtschaticum. Next base: position 69,327 of record MU249786.1, read on the forward strand.
TGGCAACGGTTGACCTAAAGTTTCCCCCGGTGGATCGTGGCTTTTGCGTGTCTGTCTGGCGGTTGTCACGTTGACACCAGGTCTCAGACAATTAAATTCCTTCTGCCACCTGAACACAGATCATGCCATTTCTCCTGTACTGCTGAGATCAAGCCGGACATGTGGCAACCCGATTTCAGTGCTTTACGACTGGCGTGCCAGGAAAAAAATCCAGGCACGCCATAGTATATATTTTTATTGATCAACCGTTGCCATTTCCATAATTGGTTTTTTACCCTTTATCTGGCAACAAAACTGACACTTTTTTACGAGGAGTCATGTTTGCATGACCACAATACCTGCAGTAATAATGCAAAAAAAACATAACTCTGATAATGTATGCACTGTTATGTTTTTTGTTTGCATTATGACTGCAGGTATTGTGTCTATGCAAACATGACTCCTCGTAAAAAAGGTGTCAGTTTTGTTGCCAGATAAATGGTAAAAAAAAATTATATTTTTTACTGGCAAATGAGGTACCAATGGCGTTGCCATTTCCTCAGCAACCCGCGACCAGCACTCGTCGTTCAGCGAAGGCTGCGGTAAGCCTTCTCATTCTCAGATGTGGGATGTTGTAGATGGTGGGAGTGGGCCTGTCGCTTTCTCTCGGCTAGCTGGAATCATCTTCTTCGTCAGCCAGGGTCTCTGGGGAGGTCTGAACTGCATACCCAACGCGGCCATTGCAGCTGCCTGAGCCACGTTCTTGTACCTTATCCAATTCCCATCGGCATAGGAGAAGGGGGGACGATGCCAACCCCAGTTGCAAGCTATGATTCATTTCTAACTGGCTACTTTCATCAGCGAGCCAAGACTTGGCTATTGCGGGTTTTGAATGAGGTCCAAGGTGGACGCCCACCAGCTCAGTGGAAGAATGTCAGGCGCATATAACAGATGACAAACTGATGGTCAGTGGCCAGATCAGCTCCACGGTAGGTCTTGGCGTCAAGGACATGGGCCCGCATTCGCTGGTCTGTCACTATATACTCCAGCAGATGTTCTTTTTTGGCCCTGGCGTATATCCATGATGTCATTCCGGAACAGTGGTTACAAGCCCATGGGCTGCACAGAAGTCGAGCAGCTGATCTGGCCCATGCCTTCCAATCAGAGGTCGCAACCGGGTACCCGATACCCGTACCCTACCCGATACCCGGCTATCCGTACCCGGCCGGGTATGGGTACGGGTACCCGTTTGCGACCCTGGTGTGGCCGGGTACGGGTAGGCCGTGAGTCACTGGTGAGTAACTGTTTGTCACTCATTTCCCAACGTCTTGTCTCTTCTCACAATTCAAGTTCCTAGAATCAACCCACCCGCGCCTGCAACATGGCTTCATCCCAGAGGTCGCAATCAGGTACGGCCGGGTACGGGTACGGGTACCCGTTTGCGACCCTGGTGCGGCCGGGTACGGGTAAGGAATCAAAACCCGTTTGCGACCTCTGCTTCCAATCACTCCAGCCCAGGTGTATGCGTCATGATCCACTCGTTCATGAAAGTCATCCAACAGGATGATTCTATCCCAAGGTGCCACTTTAGCTTTACCCGCGACAAGTCGTTGAAGGCATCTGACTCACCGGCCTTACCTGCATGCCTCCACTGATGTTCATCTTCGGTGGGGGCATAAGCCACCACCGCCACTATTCCTCACCTCCCGTTGATGGGGAAGCGAGCCCACAGTAGCCTGGGACAGCTTCCCACGTCTTACCGCCATGCTCCCACACCCCATTCATTATTTTGTTCAGAAGAAGAGCCACTTCCTGTTGTTTGCAGTTTCCTGCACCGAGTGGAGCAGTGTCCATTCCTCATAGTGACTGGAGCCAGAACAGTCCACCAGACATCCTGTACTCCACATCGGTCCAGGCAGTACCGGTCCAGTTCACCAACAAAGAGGTGGCAGCCTTTCCTCCGCACTGAGCGTTCAAACATTCCACGTGGCCACTCGTAGTGGTTTTTTTGCTGTTTCTGGAGAGAGCCCGAGGGTGGGGATTTAGTCTCCTGGCTCAGCCAACTCGGGCTTGGCCAGGAGATGTCACAGATGCCTGTGCCCCCGGGGCCCGCTGCACAATCTTTTGTATTTAAATCCTTTATATTAAGTTCGCTTGCTTGCGTGCTTGCGTGCTTGCTTGCTTGCTTACGACCGTGCAAATCTTTCGGTCGGTTTTTTAACCCACTTCCCGTGATCCAATCGAGCTGACATTTTCCACACAGACTCGTTGTGCGAGACAATTAATGTTCGTGAAAAAATGTTTCCAAAATTTTACACTGTTTAGGAAACAAATTAAATATTTAATTACCAATTGCTTAATACTGGCAGACAATGATCTGACCCATAGGTGGCAGCCATCTCAAGCCAGAGGACGAGAGGACTCTAGCCGCTACGCATATAAAGGATTTATAGTGACAAACTTTTTTTTACGGGTTATACTTATTTTTCGGTTAATTGAGTTGAATGAGTTACCAGCCCCTCGCAACCTTCCAGAGCCCCCCGTTGGTCACCGTGGCGACTGTGAGCGCCGTAAGGGTAACAGGCGATTGGTATCGTCCTTTCCCCAAATGACATTGCTCACATCCTCCACAGCGTTACCGACTCACATCCACCGAGGGGATGGGGGTTGTTTTTGCCAGCCGTATCACATGCACACACACACACACATCATGGTCAGTCACAATAATGAAAATAAAACACAATAAAATACAATTCTCACGACGTTTCGGCCACAACGCAAGCAGCCGTCCTCGGGTGAAGAGGACGGCTGCTTGCGTTGTGGCCGAAACGTCGTGAGAATTATTTTATTATGTTTTATTTTTATTATTTTATTATTTCCCTTCTACGTGACTTTACCGAAAGAACCAAGAAGATGAACAAAAATAATTGGGGTTTTCGTACACATTCCATCAGCCACACGGCCTTTCTTCTGCGAGTGCACACTTGCAACAGCTTTGGTGTAACACGAGCGAAACTCTGGACCAGTTTTGATATTCAGCGTGTCATCATCAGCAGGGTCTGCCCTGCTTGATCCAACGCTGGCGAACTGTCAGATGTTCGTGGGCAACGTTCCGCTCTTGTTAGATATGAGTCCTAGGTTCGGCGCAGAACGATAGGATACATAATTGTGTCCTCTCGCGGATTCAGTGTTGCCGGAGTCCTAGGTTCAGTGCAGAACGATAGGGTACACAATTGTGTCTTCTCGCGGATTCAGTGTTGCCGGAGTCCTAGGTTCAGTGCCGAACGATAGGATACATAATTGTGTCCTCTCGCGGATTCAGTGTTGCCGTGTCCACGAGGCTGACTCGAACTCAGGTGCAGTCCAATTACACTAACCTACCTCAAACGCCTCCTTCAGAACCACTCTGTGAGATCTGTGGTCATTGCATTCCACATCCACCCTGTCCGCTGAGTGCCTGTGCCTCAGCCACCCAGCTCTCTCTCTCTGTGTGGTGGTGGTGGTGGCGGTGGATGTGGTGGAGAATATTTGGCCAGTGTTTTTTTGTTGCGTCGGTGAATGGCGTTGTTCCGTCACGTTTGGTAGGGAGCGCACGTGTTTCGTGATCGCCACCCCGTGCCGCAGTATTATCGTGGGCAGTGTTAACAGGTGTTGTCGGGTCCAATATCTGCTTTTGTATCGGTGCTGCTCGTTTAGCCACTTAGTTTCGTTTTCGCCGCCGAGTTTGGGAGCGTTGTCCGGTTTTCGTCGCTTCCTCGGCGCTCCGACGCGCGTGGACGGGGCAGGCCGGCGCAACTCCCCATCGGCTGGTCGTCTCGTCGTTGTTTTTATCTTAGAAAGGAAACATTTTCGACCTCGTCGCGTGGTGCTGCGCTAGAGGAGCTTGCTTGGCAACATTGCCGCTCGCAGGCTGATTAGGCTCCGCTCCGCGGTTTCAAGTTCAAGTTTCAAGTTCATGTATTAGGTATATAGCCCTGTGAATCGGGTGCAACCGCAACAAACAAAAATACAAAAACATGAACAAAAACATCTTAAAGTAAATATGTGACTAAGTGCAAACAGAAAATCCAAGTCGACCCTGGCCTGGGCTTGATTCATAATTCGTTTTTTTTTTGGGGGGGGGGGTCAGATCGTGTTGATGCGATTGTCAATTACAGCCGTGCACCTTCCAACACCCAACCACGCTGCCAAGCTGCCAGCCAGGAACACGTGTCCATCGACGTGGTATTTCAGCAAGAGCAGAAATGTTTGACAATGTTTCGGTGCTTGTATGCGCATTTCGGTTGAGATGGCATCCAGTATCATCAGGTGTTATCAAGAGCTCAGACCTCGAGCGAAAGGGCTCGAATTGACATTATACCCACACAACCGAACCCAAAAAAAAAACCGAATTATGAATCATTGCTCGTGAAAGCCCAAGTATGAAATCGGCCTAGGTCTATGATCGAAACTGCAGTTTTGGCTTCAATAAAGTTCAACACTGCCAAAATCGATTCGCCGATCAATACCCGGTCAATCTCGGGCAGGGCGTGGCGACCCTTGGGCTCATGTCAGAGGCCCTCGGCTGGAGCCAAGCTGCTGGTGGTGTGGTGTCAATACGCTTCTTGCGCTGGTGTGTTTCTTTTTTCTATCGTCGCAAATAGACCGACGTCGATTTAAAGCTTTCGTGACTGCAGGGATTCATCTTCTTGGTTCTTTTTCGGTAAAGTCACGTAGAAGGGAAATAATAAAATAATAAAAATAAAACATATAAAAATTCTCACGACGTTTCGGCCACAACGCAAGCGGCCGTCCTCAGGTGAAGAA
>MU249786.1:79111-104111 GCA_018977245.1 Lethenteron camtschaticum
TGTGAGTGTGGTGTGTGTGTGGTGTGAGTGTGGTGTGTGTGGTGTGTGTGTGGTGTGAGTGTGGTGTGAGTGTGGAGTGAGTGTGGTGTGGTGTGGTGTGAGTGTGTGTGTGTGGTGTGAGTGTGGTGTGTGTGTGGTGTGAGTGTGAGTGTGAGTGTGGAGTGAGTGTGGTGTGTGTGGTGTGTNTGGTGTGAGTGTGGTGTGTGTGTGGTGTGAGTGTGTGTGTGTGGGTGTGTGTGGTGTGAGTGTGGTGTGAGTGTGGAGTGAGTGTGGTGTGTGTGTGGTGTGAGTGTGTGTGTGAGTGTGGTGTGTGTGGTGTGAGTGTGGTGTGAGTGTGTGTGTGTNGTGTGAGTGTGGTGTGAGTGTGGTGTGTATGTGGGTGTATGTGGTGTGTGTGTGGTGTGTGTGGTGTGAGTGTGGTGTGTGGGTGAGTGTGGTGTGTGGTGTGTGTGTGTGTGTGGTGTGTGTGTGGTGTGTGTGGTGTGTGTGTGGTGTGTGTGTGGGTGTGTTGGTGTGTGTGTNAGTGTGTNTGTGGTGTGTATGGTGTGTGTGTGGTGTGTGTGTGGTGTGTGTGGTGTGTGTGTGGGTGTGTGTGTGGTGTGTGTGGGGTGTGTGTGTGGTGTGTGTGTGTGGTGTGCCGCGGCCGCCGCATAAACTAATTATAAAACTAAACTATACCCTTTGGTTCTTTCGGTAAAGTTGCGTAGGTATAAAATAAAGTGAATTAAATCACGACGTTTCGGGCGCAACACAAGCGTCCGTCATCCGGTGGGACAACCACAGCAAGAAACAATTGCTGAAGTGGACAAAACGTCGTGATTTAATTGATTTTATTTTCTACCCACGTGACTTTATCGAAAGAACCGAAGAGCATGGCTCCCTGCAGTCACGAAAACTTCAAATCGAGATAAAACTAAACTGTTTATTTCAGTTTGACCAGGTCAGGGTCCACTGACATGTGTAGTTCTATTTCAGACGCGACCTGACCCTCACAAAAAGGCAAACTCCACCAAGTGGAAATTCATAGCGGAAGCCAAACACTCCGAGCGTGGTGACGCCGAATCTAAATGTGGAGGGCAAAAACGGGAGGACCCGGAGAAAAATCCACGCAAACACAGGGAGAGCGTGACGCTCCACATATACGGCAGCAGGCGTCGGGGTCGGGATCGAACCGCGACCTCCTGCGTACCAGGCGAGGTAGTCAACATCTCCTAGCCACCGTGATGATGATGAGAGAGACACGCAGACTCCAAATATACAGCAGCAGGCGTCAGGGTCGGGATCGAACCATGACCTCCTGCGTACCAGGCGAGGTAGTCAACATCTCCTAGCCACCGTGATGATGATGAGAGAGAGAGAGACACGCAAACTCCAAATACACAGCAGCAGCAGGCGTCAGGGTCGGGATCGAACCCGCGACCTCCTGCGTACCAGGCGAGGTAGTCAACATCTCCTAGCCACCGTGATGATGAGAGAGAGAGAGACACGCAAACTCCAAATACACAGCAGCAGCAGGCGTCAGGGTCGGGATCGAACCCGCGACCTCCTGCGTACCAGGCGAGGTCGGTAACATCTCCTAGCCACCGTGGCGCCCTATACAGAGGGGGTGATGACCCTCCGGGCTCCGCACGGATAGATTCAAGAATCCGTTGTTCCCTCGCACCGAACTGTGGCTCGCGTAAGTGAATTAACGACTTAGGGGTTTAAGAAACCGTCAATTGTGCTTCACATAATTGAATAATTCGTTGTTAACGTTCTACGATTTGATCCGGTCGTAGTGGCCTGGGCTCCCAGCTGCATCACAGGAAGAGGCCACCTGCACACAGACACAAAGACAAAGATCCCCCACATAGCCTTAACAGATTGCAGGAGCAAGTGTTGTTAGCGAGCAACTATGAAGGCCAGAACGGCACACGAGGGGGTGGGTGGCCAGCACCACGCCCGGCCGCCTTTGTCTCCCTAGTGTCGATGTTAACACATAGCACTAGGTACTCATTTGTATGTCTTTGTGTGCGTGGGTGTGGTGTGTGTACGTCTTTGTGTGCGTGTGTGGTGTGTGTACGTCTTTGTGTGCGTGTGTGGTGTGTGTACGTCTTTGTGTGTGGGTGGTGTGTGTACGTCTTTGTGTGCGTGTGTGGTGTGTGTACGTCTTTGTGTGCGTGCGTGTGTGTGTACGTCTTTGTGTGCGTGTGGTGTGTGTACGTCTTTGTGTGCGTGTGTGGTGTGTGTGCGTGTGTGGTGTGTGTACGTCTTTGTGTGCGTGTGTGTGTGTGTACGTGTTTGTGTGCGTGTGTGGTGTGTGTACGTCTTTGTGTGGGTGTGTGGTGTGTGTACGTCTTTGTGTGCGTGTGTGGTGTGTGTACGTCTTTGTGTGCGTGTGTGGTGTGTGTACGTCTTTGTGTGGTGTGTGGTGTGTGTGCGTGTGTGGTGTGTGTACGTCTTTGTGTGCGTGTGTGGTGTGTGTACGTCTTTGTGTGCGTGTGTGGTGTGTGTACGTCTTTGTGTGCGTGTGTGGTGTGTGTACGTCTTTGTGTGCGTGTGTGGTGTGTGTACGTCTTTGTGTGCGTGTGCGTGTGTGGAGTGTGTACGTCTTTGTGTGCGTGCGTGTGTGTTTGGGGGAACGGTAGTGGAGCCGTTAGCGCATTGCGCTACGAAACCAAGGCCAATATCTGTGACGATCATATTTATCTGAACCAGTCCTGGGCCTCCCCTAGCTCGACTCAGCCTCAAATGAGTACTGGGGAGACAAAGGCGGCCGGGTGTGGTGTTGGCCGCCCACCCCCTCGTGTGCAATGTCGGCATTCATAGGTGCTGCTGGCAAACAGCACTTGCCCCAACAGTCTGTTGAGGCGACAGGGAGATCTTTGTCTGTGTGTGTGTGGCAATGTACCTGTGACCTCCAGGCTGACCCGTTATGTACGACTGTCATCGGATGCCAGGAAGGCACAGTCTGCTACTTGTTAACAAAATAAAGACAAAGATCCCCTTATAGCCTTAACAGACTGAAAGGGCAGTGCTGTTAGCGAGCAGCACCTATGAAGGCCGGAACGGTACACAGGGGTGGGTGGCCAGCACCACGCCGACCGCCTTTGTCTCCCAGTGGCAATGTTTACACACCACACCCAGGTACTCATTTGAGGCTGAGTCGACCAGGGGAGGCCCGGGACCGGTTCAGATGTCGGTGTTGGCCGTGAGCGGGAATCGAACTCGGGTCGCCGGGTTCGTACGCGGCGTGCGTACTAACCGCGCACCACCGCTCCCCCTCGCTAATTGAGAACAACAAACGCCCGCCATCCACCACGTGCGGTGACGTCACCACGACACTTGTGCAGGCGTTCGCTGGCAGGAGGTCACGTGACAGACCCACGCCATGGGTTGATGACTGGATGACTGCAACAAACACAAACAGACACCTCTACACACACAAACAAACACAAAGACAAAGATCCCCCGTTTAGCCTTTAGGAAGTTTCGGAGCAAGTGCTGTTCGCGAGTAGGCCCCATCAAGGCCGGCACGGCACACGAAGCGGTTTACACATTGCACTAGGTACTCATTTGAGGCCGAGTTGACCTTGGGGAGGTCTAAGACCGGTTCAGATCATCGTCACCGGTGTTGACCGTGAGCGGGAATCGAACTCGGGTCGGAGGTTCTCATAGCGCAGCGTGATCACCGCTGCACCACCGCTCCCCAGCTCAACACACACTTGCTAACAGGACCCTGTGGTGTGGGCTGGTAGGAACGAATAACCAAAGAATATAAACATAATGTAATGTTACACTTGTTTAGCCAGGAAAGCCTCACTGAGTCTAAAGGTTTTGTAGGGTCCTGCCAAGTGTTTGCAATCGGGGGCGATGTTGCTACACGGACGGACGGACGGACGGAATAATCTATTGGTGGCTGGTCCACTTCGTTCCTACCAGTAAAACACGCCACTCTACACCGCGCATCACCATCACCCCACAGATGTGAGTGTTCGTGTGGAACTTCTTTCACGGTGAATGTGTCCAACCGTGCTAATCGGAGGTGCGGTGGAAGGACAACAAACCAAGCAAGAAGCAGTTCGAGAGAAATGAGTTCTCAATGAAGATGATTTAAAAGTGGCTTCCTAATATCGGAAGGGAAGAGCGTTCCAGACGGCCGCAGAAACGCTTCTAAAGCGTGCGGTGCTGTTGGTTCGATGGCTAGCCCCCCCAAAAAAAATCGTCACACTGCACATCACTGCGTCACACCACGTTACACCACACTACACCGCACCACGTCACACCACACCGCGTCACACCACACCGTGCCACACCGCGTCACACCACGCTACACCGCACCGCGCCACACCACGCTACACCACGCCACACAGTGTCACACCACGCTACACCACACCACACTGTGTCACACCACGCTACACCACGCCACACCGTGCCACACCACGCTACACCACGCCACACCGTGCCACACCACGCTACACCACGCCACACAGTGTCACACCACGCTACACACGCCACACCGTGCCACACCACGCTACACCACGCCACACCGTGCCACACCACGCTACACCACACCACACTGTGTCACACCACGCTACACCACGCCACACCGTGCCACACCACGCTACACCACGCCACACCGTGCCACACCACGCTACACCACGCCACACAGTGTCACACCACGCTACACCACGCCACACCGTGCCACACCACGCTACACCACGCCACACCGTGCCACACCACGCTACACCACACCACACTGTGTCACACCACGCTACACCACGCCACACCGTGCCACACCACGCTACACCACGCCACACCGTGCCACACCACGCTACACCACGCCACACAGTGTCACACCACGCTACACCACGCCACACCGTGCCACACACGCTACACCACGCCACACCGTGCCACACCACGCTACACCACGCCACACAGTGTCACACCACGCTACCCACCGCACCGTGTCACACCACACCGTGCCACACCGCGTCACACCACGCTATACCGCACCACACCACGCTACACCACACCACACAGTGCCACACCACGCTACACCACGCCACGTCACACCACGCTACACCACGCCACGTCACACCACGCTACACCACGCCACACCACACCGCACCACGCCACACGACACCACGCTACACCACACCACACAGTGTCACACCACGCTACACCACCCCACCACACCACGCTACACCACGCCACACAGTGTCACACCACGCTACACCACACCACACCACACCACGCTACACCACGCCACACCCACCGCACCACACCACGCCACACCACACCACGCTACACCACACCACACACCGTGTCACACCACGCTACACCACACCACGTCACACCACGCTACACCACGCCACGTCACACCACGCTGCCAAGCCACACCACGCTACACCACGCCACACCACACCACGCTACACCACACCACACATGTCACACCACGCTACACCACGCCACACCACACCACGCTACACCACGCCACACCGTGTCACACCACGCTACACCACACCACACAGTGTCACACCACGCTACACCACGCCACACAGTGTCACACCACGCTACACCACGCCACGTCACACCACGCTACACCACGCCACACCACACCACGCTACACCACGCCAAGTCACACCACGCTACACCACGCTGCACCACGCTACACCACGCCACGTCACACCACGCTACACCACACCACACAGTGTCACACCACGCTACACCACGCCACACAGTGTCACACCACGCTACACCACGCCACACCGTGCCACACCACGCTACACCACGCCACACAGTGTCACACCACGCTACCCACCGCACCGTGTCACACCACACCGTGCCACACCGTGTCACACCGTGCCACACCGCGTCACACCACACCGCACCACGCCACACCACGCTACACCACACCACACCACACCACGCTACACCACGCCACACCACACCGCTACACCACCACACCGTGCCACACCACGCTACACCACGCCACACCACACCGCACCACACCACGCCACACCGTGCCACACCACGCTACACCACGCCACGTCACACCACGCTACACCACGCCACACGTCACACCACGCTACACCACGCCACACTGCACCACGCTACACCACGCCACACCGTGTCACACCACGCCACACGCCCCGTGCCACACCACGCTACACCACGCCACACCGTGTCACACCACGCTACACCACGCCACACCGTGTCACACCACGCTACACCACGCCACACCGTGCCACACCACGCTACACCACGCCACACCACACCGCACCACACCACGCCACACCGCATCACACCACACTGTGTCACACCACATCACACCACACTGCACCACATCACACCACACTGTGTCACACCACGTGCCACACCACGTCACACCACCCCGCACCACGTCACACCACACTGTGTCACACGTGCTGGCATCATCACCTTCAGGCGTCCCCATGCGTCTCATCGGCACAGCGGCGATGAGCTGCAACAGCGTAGAGCGGGTTACTCAGAGACACGACTACGCTCGCTCACCCACATCGTCACCACATCGTCACCCACACCATCACCCACACTCACCCACATCGTCACCCACACATCACCCACACCATCCCACATTCACNCACAATCACCACACATGTCACCCACATCATCACCCACACTCACCCACACTCACCCACATCATCACCCACATCATCACCCATCATCACCCACACTCACCCACACTCAACCACAATCACCCACACTCACCCACACTCACCCACACTCACCCACAATCACCCACAATCACCCACACCATCACCCACACTCACCCACACTCACCCACATCGTCACCCACATTCACCCACATCACCCACACTCACCACATCGTCACCCACTCACCCACACTCAACCACATCNTCACCCACACTCACCCACACTCACCCACACTCACCCACACTCACCCACATCGTCACCCACTCACCCACACTCAACCACATCGTCACCCACACGCACCCACACTCACCCACACTCACCCACACTCACCCACACCATCACCCACACTCACCCACACTCACCCACACTCACCCACACTCACCCACACTCAACCACATCTCACCCACACTCACCCACACTCACCCACACATCACCCACATCTCACCCACACTCACCCACACTCACCCACACTCACCCACACTCACCAACACTCACCCACACTCACCCACACTCACCCACACCATCACCACACATCACCCACACTCACCCACACTCACCCACACTCACCCACATCATCACCCACACTCACCCACACTCACCCACACTCACCCACACTCACCACACTCACCCACACTCACCCACACNCACCCACATCACCCACACATCACCCACACTCACCCACACNCACCACACCATCACCCACATCATCACCCACACTCACCCACACTCACCCACACCATCACCCACACTCACCCACACTCACCCACACTCACCCACACTCACCCACATCATCACCCACACTCACCCACACTCACCCACACTCACCCACACCATCACCCACACCATCACCACATCACCCACACTCACCCACACTCACCCACACTCACCCACACTCACCCACATCATCACTCACACTCACCCACACTCACCCACACCATCACCCACACCATCACCCACACTCACCACACTCACCCACACTCACCCACACCATCACTCACACCATCACCCACACTCACCCACACTCACCCACACTCACCCACACCATCACCCACATCATCACCCACACTCACCCACACTCACCCACACTCACCCACATCACCCACACTCACCCACACTCACTCACACCATCACCCACACTCACCCACACTCACCCACACTCACCCACACCATCACCCACATCATCACTCACACTCACCCACACTCACCCACACTCACCCACATCCTCACCCACACTCACCCACACTCACCCACACTCACCCACACCATCAACCACACTCACCCACACTCACCCACACTCACCCACACCATCACCCACACTCACCTACACTCACCCACACTCACCCACACTCACCCACACTCACCCACATCATCACCCACACCATCACCCACATCCTCACAAACATCACCCACACTCACCCACACTCACCCACACCATCAACCACACTCACCCACACCACTCACCCACACCATCACCCACACTCACCCACACTCACCCACACTCACCCACACTCACCCACACTCACCCACACTCACCCACACTCACCCACACTCACCCACATTCACCCACACTCACCCACACTCACCCACACTCACCCACACNATCACCCACANTCATCACCCACACTCACCCACACNCACCCACACTCACTCACACNATCACCCACATTCACCCACATTCACCACACTCACCCACACTCACCCACACTCACCCACACTCACACACATCACCACACTCACCCACACTCACCCACACTCACCCACCCATCACCCACACTCACCAACACTCACCAACACTCACCCACATCACCCACACTCACCCACACTCACCCACATCACCCACACTCACCCACACTCACCACATTCACCTACACTCACCCACATCACCCACATCACCCACACTCACCCACACTCACCCACACTCACCCACANTCACCCATTCACCCACACTCACCACACTCACCCACACTCACCCACACATCACCCACACTCACCCACACTCACCCACACTCACCCACATCTCACCCACACTCACCCACATCACCCACACTCACCCACACTCACCCACACTCACCCACACCATCCCCACACTCACCCACACTCACCCACACTCACCCACACTCACCCACACCTCACCCACATTCACCACATTCACCTACACGCACCCACACTCACCCACACTCACCCACACTCACCCACATCATCCCCACATCATCACCCACCATCACCCACATCATCACCCACATCATCACCCACACTCACCCACACTCAACAACAACAACCGCCATTCGCCACTAAGTGGCGGTGACGTCACCAGGACGCTTGTGCCAGGCCAAGTGCACCTTGAGGCCATGTGAAGTGTCGAACGCCTGCTGACAGGAGGTCACGGGGCAGACCCAGGTGCCACGGGTCGACTGACCGAGATGACTGGCTGATGCACCACCTGTGCCCTCTACTGTGCCAACTTGCTGTGCTTTAGCCACCCGGCGCTCTGCTCGTTGTTGTGAGCGTCGCTCCTCCGCCCTCCGCTATCGCTGGAGGGCGACTGCCACCGACTGCCCGGCAGCTTCCTTCACGAGCCTCCTCCGCAGAGGCCGATCTTGACACCGCGGTACCAGTCATCGGCAAGTCCACTCAGCTCCACGTCCTCCTGTACCACATCACTCCACCTCTCCTCCAGCCCATGCGCGCCGTTGAAGCCCCCGTCTATCCGCAAGCGCGAGCTGTCCATGTGTGGAGTGCGCGGTCGGCACGCTTCCCGCCGCACGGAATGAAACGGAGCTTTTCGTTAAATTCTCTGCCACCACCGATCCCTNCCCCCCCCTCCCGCTCCTCCACCTCACACCCCACTGATGGCCTGGGGCCCCGGACGGCTACAATGGCCCCTCACCTTCTCCATGACCTTGGGGGAATCCCGGCAGTCATGGGCGTCTCGATGAACCCGGGCAGCACCGCGTTGCAGCGGATCCCAAACCTGTCACGGGGACAGAGACGGAGATGACGGATCGAAGACAAAGATCCCCCAGACAGAGACAGATCACCATCATAGAGACGGATCGCAATCAAGGAGATGGATCACAATCACAGAGACGGATCACAATCACAGGCAGACAGAAACCAGGAGACGGATCACAATCACAGGCAGACAGAAACCAGATCACAGAGACGGATCACAACCACAGGCAGACAGAAACCAGATCGCAATCACAGAGACAGATCACAATCACAGGCAGACAGAAACCAGATCACAGAGACGGATCACAACCACAGGCAGACAGAAACCAGATCACAATCACAGAGACAGATCACAATCAAGGAGACAGAAACCAATCACAGAGACGGATCACAACCACAGGCAGACAGAAACCAGATCACAATCACAGAGACGGATCACAATCAAGGAGAAGGATCGCAATCACAGAGACGGATCACAATCACAGGCAGACAGAAACCAGATCACAATCACAGAGACAGATCACAATCAAGGAGACAGAAACCAATCACAGAGACGGATCACAACCACAGGCAGACAGGATCACAATCACAGAGACGGATCACAATCAAGGAGAAGGATCACAATCACAGAGACAGATTACAATCACAGGCAGACAGAAACCAGATCGCAATCACAGAGACGGATCACAATCAAGGAGAAGGATCACAATCACAGAGACGGATCACAATCACAGGCACGGATCACAATCACAGACAGACAGAAACCAGATCACAATCACAGAGACGGATCACAATCACAGAGGATCACAAACCACAGATGGCCTAGGCCCTACAGCGACGTTTCTCGCTACAATGCCGAGTCAGCGTTGCCAGGCAAACGGCCCCTGGCCGAGGAGAGTGCGCTTTAGAGACGCTGCTGCAAATGTTTGCCGGGGCAATCGCCGACTCAGCTGTGCGGCAGAGAGTTGCAATAAACGAGAACTAAACTATGATAATTGGTTCTTTACCCTTCTATCTGGCAACAAAACTGACACCTTTTTACACTATGGGAACCTCATTTGCCACTGGCAAATGAGGTTCCCATAGTGTAGATGCTTGCCCCGAGCTCTCATACTCTGATGGTGCATTGTCTTGAGTTGTGCGCCTTTTGGCGTCATCTGGTCCAACCCATATGAGACTAGGCTCGAAGGAAAGCTGTCTCGGTGTGGACCAATCAACTTCAAGGACAGTGCATACATTATCAGAGTTATGTTCTTTTGTTTGTATTATGACTTCAGGTATTGCGGTCTATGCAAACATGACTCCTTGCAAAAAGGTGTCAGTTTTGTTGCCAGATAGAAGGGTAAAGAACCAATTATCATATTTTTTACTGGCAAATGAGGTTCCCATAGTGAGAACTAAACTAGTTTTTTATTGTACCAGGTAAAGCCACGAGGCTGTGTAGCTGTTTGATCAAAAGAGGAACCTGGCTTTTTTATACTTGGTTCTTTCGGTAAAGTCGCGTGAAGGGAAATAATAAAATAATAAAAATAAAACACAATAAATAATTCTCACGACGTTTCGGCCACAACGCAAGCGGCCGTCCTCAGGTGAAGAACAGGTCTGTCGGAAAGACAGCGTCTTGTTCTGGTCTTCACCTGAGGACGGCTGCTTGCGTTGTGGCCGAAACGTCGTGAGAATTATTTTATTTGTTTTATTTTATTATTTTTATTTCCATTCTACGTGTTTTATTTATATTATTTTATTATTTCCATTCTACGTGACTTTACCGAAAGAACAAGAAGATGAATCCCTGCAGTCACGAAAGCTTTCAATCGAAAAGTATTGTTTTATTTATATTATTTTATTATTTCCCTTCTACGTGTGGACTTTACCGAAAGAACCAAGAACATGAATCCCTGCAGTCACGAAAGCTTTCAATCGAAATTTATTGTTTTATTTTATTATTTTATTATTTCCTTCTACGTGACTTTACCGAAAGAACCAAGAACATGAATCCCTGCAGTCACGAAAGCTTTAAATCGAAAAGAAACCTGGCTGTCGCAGACAGTCCAACGAGCGTGGGCGAATCGTCACCGTCACCGTCGTCGTGTGGACACTTCTAGCAGCAGGCAAACACCCTGAACGCCGTGGGTCCACACGACCGCAGGAGAACGCGCACGTTGCAAATGTACAGGCGTCGTCAGGGTCAGGATGTCGCAAACCCGCCGTGTGCGTTGGAGCCACCACACAATTGCTTGACTAGGAGATGTTGACTACCTCGCCTGGTGTACAGGAGGTCGTGATTTGGATGCTGACCCTGATGATGCCTGTTGTATATTTGGAGTTTGCGTGTCTCTCTCTCATCATCATCATCACGGTGGCTAGGAGATGTTGACTACCTCGCCTGGTGTACAGGAGGTCGTGGTTCGATCCCGACCCTGATGATGCTGTTGTATATTTGGAGTTTGAGTGTCTCTCTCTCTCATCATCACGGTGGCTAGGAGATGTTAACTACCTCGCCTGGTATACAGGAGGTCGTGAGTTCGATCCCGACCCTGATGCTGCTGCTGTATATTTGGAGTTTGCGTGTCTCTCTCTCATCNATCATCATCAAGGTGGCTAGGAGATGTTAACTGCCTCGCCTGGTGTACAGGAGGTCGCGAGTTCAATCCAGACCCGACCTGCTGCTGTATATTTGGAGTTTGTGTCTCTCTCTATCATCACGGTGGCTAGGAGATGTTAGCTACCTCGCCTGGTGTACAGGAGGTCGTGGGTTCCATCCCAACCCTGACGCCTGCTGCTGTATATTTGGAGTTTGCGTGTGTCTCTCTCTCNTCATCATCACGGTGGCTAGGAGATGTTAACTGCCTCGCCTGGTGTACAGGAGGTCGCGAGTTCAATCCAGACCCTGATGCTGCTGCTGTATATTGGAGTTTGCGTCTCTCTCTATCATCACGGTGGCTAGGAGATGTTAGCTACTCGCCTGGTGTACAGGAGGTCGTGGTTCCATCCCAACCCTGACGCCTGCTGCTGTATATTTGGAGTTTGCGTGTCTCTAGACACGACCTTCATCATCATCACGGTGGCTAGGAGATGTTAACTCACCTCCCTGTGTCAGGAGGTCGTGGGTTCGACCCTGACGGTCTGTATATTTTGGTTTACGTGTCTCTCTCTCATCATCACGTGGCGAGATGTTAACTACCTCGCCTGGTATACAGGAGGTCGTGGTTCGACACTGACGCCTGCCCCCCCTTGGTATATTTGTAGTGGTCTCTCTCTCCCGCGCATGGATTTTACTCCGGGTCTCCGGTTTCCCCCCAAATTCAGAATCAACGTCACGTGTTCGAGTATTTGGGCTATCAGTTCACACGGTCAAGGCGCTTCCCTTCCAACCCAGATTAAAATTGCTNCAAGCATGGTGCTGTTTCATTCAGACGTTTCGGAGGCACCTGAGGACGGCTGCTTGCGTTGTGGCCGAAACGTGAGAATTAATTTATTAATTTTTTTTATTTTTTACCTACGTGACTTTACCGAAAGAACCAAGAAGATGAATCCCTGCAATCACGTAAGCTTTAAATTGAAATTTTATTATGTTTTATTTTTATTATTTTATTATTTCCCTTCTACGTGACTTTACCGAAAGAACCAAGAAGATGAATCCCTGCAGTCACGTAAGCTTTAAATTGAAATTTTATTATGTTTTATTTTATTATTTTATTATTTCCCTTCTACGTGACTTTACCGAAAGAACCAAGAAGATGAATCACTGCAGTCACGAAAGCTTTAAATCGAAATTTTACTATGTTTTATTATTTTATTACTTCCCTTCTACGTGACTTTACCGAAAGAACCAAGAAGATGAATCCCTGCAGTCACGAAAGCTTTAATCGAAATTTTATTATGTTTTATTTTTATTATTTTATTATTTCCCTTCTACGTGACTTTACCGAAAGAACCAAGAAGATGAATCCCTGCAGTCACGAAAGCTTTAAATCGAAATTTAAATCAGCCACTTTGTTGGGCAATCATTCGTGATGGCCAGGTCACTTCTGAAAAAACGAACTACATCATTCAATGGACTTACCTGGCTTGATAAAAAAAAACACGATTTATTTTCCGTCGTTTATTGCGACTCACCGCGCGACTCCTTGGCGGTCGACTTGGTGAGGCCTCAGTACGCCGGCTTGGACGCGGAGTAGTTACACTGGCCCACGTTGCCCACCTGGGAGCCACACGCACACACGGCGCACACTCAGAACACAACCAAAGCGGCTCGCGTCCGTCTGTGTCCGTGCGTGCGTCAGTGTGTGTGTGCGTGCGTCTGCGTGTATGTGTGTGTGAGTGCGTCTGCGTGTATGTGTGTGTGTGAGTGCGTCTGCGTGTATGTGTGTGTGTGCGTGCGTCTGCGTGTANGTGTGTGTGTGCGTCGTCTGCGTGTGTGTGCGTGCGTCTGCGTGTATGTGTGTGTGTGTGCGTGCGTGCGTGTATGTGTGTGTGTGTGCGTCGTCTGCGTGTGTGTGTGTGTGCGTGCGTCTGCGTGTATGTGTGCGTGCGTGCGTGTATGTGTGTGTGTGCGTNCGTCTGCGTGNANGTGTGTGTGTGCGTGCGTCTGCGTGTANGTGTGTGTGTGCGTGCGTCTGCGTGTATGTGTGTGTGTGCGTCGTCTGCGTGTATGTGTGTGTGTGCGTGCGTCTGCGTGTATGTGTGTGTGTGAGTGCGTCTGTGGGCAGCGAGGTGTAGCGGTTCGCGCGTGCGCTATGAACCGGCGACCCGGGCATCCCGCACTGCAACAGTGACGATATCTGCGGCCTCCCCGAGGTCGACTCAGCCTCAAATGAGTACCGCGGNGTGTAAACATCGCCACTGGGCAAAGGCGGCGGGCGTGGTGCTGGCCACCCACCCCNCTCGTGTACCTTCCGGCCTTCATAGGTGCTCGCTAACAGCAGCCCACAGTCTGTTAGCNATAGGGATCTTTGTCANCTTTGTCTGTGGCAGCGTATGGTGTAGCGGTTAGCGCGCTGCGCTACGAACCNGGCGACCGGGTTCGATTCCCGCTCACGGCCAACACCGGTGACGATTATCTGAACCGGTCCTCCCCTAGGTCGACTCGGCNTTAAATGAGTAGCATNTGTNAAAACAGCACTGGGAGACAAAGGCGCACCGTGTGTGGTGCTGGCCACCANCCTCTTGTGTGCCGTGTCCAGCCGTGCTCGCTAACAGCACTTGCCCAGAGTCTGTGAAGGCTATACGGGCATCTTTGACTCTGTGTGCGTCTGTGTGTGTGCCTGTGCAACAGGGGCACAGGCGNCNTGTGNGCCGTGCACTTAGTGCGAANGCGGGTATTGGTCGTGTGTGTGCGTGTGCGCGTGCGTCTGTGCGCGGTGTATTTGTGTGCACGTGTGCGTGCCCGTGTGTGCGTGTGTCTGTGTGCGTGGATGTGTGCGCACGTGTGTGTCTGTGTGCGTGTGTGTCTGCGCGCGTGTGTGTGCCCGTGTGTGCGTGTGTGCATGTGTGCGTGTGTCTGTGTGTGCGTCCGTCTGCTTGCCTTGCCGACGATGCTGCCGATGTTGATGATGGAGCCGGAGGCGGCGCGCGCCGCCACGAGGGACTGGGCCACGGCCTGCGTCACCAGGAAGGTGCCCTGCATGTACAAAGACAAAGACCCCCCCCGCCCTTAGGTAGCCTTCAGCAGACTGTCGGGGCAAGGGCTGTTCGCGAGTAGCAGCACCGACCGTGGCTGGCACGGCAGGCGAGGCACGGCACACGAAGGATGCCCCGGTGGCCCCAGGGCATCCTTCAAATCCAGCGGAACCGTCCTGTGGTGCGGATGGTTCGCGATGCGATGACGTCGTACAGGGCAGCTTGCACACAAGCGCCACCCTCGCTCGGCAGCTTGTTTGGGAGGTCACCTGTGCCCATCGCTATTCCTGGTCTCAGGCACCTTAAAAATTAACCGGTAAAAGCAAAGTTTTTCACTCTAAATCCTTGATATGCGTGGCGGCTAGAGTCCTCTCATCCTCTGGCTTGAGATGGCTGCCACCTATGGGTCAGATGATTGTCTGCCAGCATTAAGCAATTGGTAATTAAATATTTAAAATTTCCCTAAACAGTGTCAAATTTTTAATTCTTTTTTTCACGAAAATTAATTGTCACGCAAAGCTCGATTGGATCACGGGAAGTGGGCTAAAAAACGACCGAAAGATTTGCACGGCCGTAAGCAAGCAAGCAAGCACGCAAGCAAGCAAGCAAGCGAACTTAATATAAAGGATTTTTAAAAAAGGGGGACCCCACCAGGGCATCCGTCCTATCCTGCGGAGAGCCTCACCCTGTAGAACAGACAGTTGCGTATTTATATTGGGCAGACTGCACACGATTGTCACCCACATCTCAGCGGTTCGCTTGAGAGGTCATCTCAGCCTGGTGCTTGACCTGGTCTCGGGCTCTGAATCGCTCCTTGAACCCTTCTTCAACAGGTGGCCATTCAGCCACGGTGGTGAGATGTTAACTACCTCGCCTGGTGTGCAGGAGGTCGCGGGTTCGATCCCGACCCGACGCCTGCTGCTGTATATTTGGAGTTTGTGTGTCTCTCTCTCTCCGTGGTCATGTGGGTTTTGCTCCGGATCCTCCGGTTTTTCCCCTCCAATATATAGAATCGACGTCACGTGTTTAGAGTGTTGACTGCTTCACTACATTACCACACGATGATGATGATAAGCCACTTCGTTGAGCTTTAATTTGTGGCCAGCTCGCTTCTGAAAAGAGCTACATTTTTCTTCTTGGTTCTTTCGGTAAAGTCACGTAGAAGAGAAATAATAAAATCTAAAAAATAAATAAAATACAATTCTCACGACGTTTCGGCCACAACGCAAGCAGTCGGAAAAACAGCGTCTGAACCATTCAGACGCTGTCTTTCCGACAGACCTTGCGTTGTGGCCGAAACGTCGTGAGAATTGTATTTGATTATGTTTTATTTTTATTATTTTATTATTTCCCATCTACGTGACTTTACCGAAAGAACCAAGATGAATCCCTGCAGTCACGAAAGCTTTAAATAGAAATTTAACAGCTACGTTGCTCAGTGGAGCCTCACCTGGTAGAATTAAAGGTTTATTTGAGGCACTGCAGCATAATCGGGGTGAACCACACACTACCCATGATTGAATTTGAGCAGAAGGATTTCTTTCCGCCCGAGAGGCGAGGCGGGAGCAAGAGGAAGTACCTTGAGGTTGACACGAATCACTTGGTCAAACGCCTCCTCATCCATGCGCAGCAACATCTGGTCCCTGATGATCCCGGCGGCGCTCACGGACACGGACGGAGGCTCGCGGCTTGCTCCTGCAACGGGCGAGCGGCAGGGGAGGGCACAGCCAGTGGACTACGTTTGTGCGTACGTGTGTGCGTGTGTGCGTGTGGTGGTGGTGGTGAGCGTGGTGTGTCGTGAGCGTGCGTGCACGTGTGTGTGTGCGTGCGTGCGTGTGGTGGTGTGTGTGTGTGTGCGTGCGTGTGGTGCGTGTGTGGTGTGTGTGTGGTGTGCGCGTGCGTGTGTGTGTGCGTGTGGTGCGCGCATGTGCGTGTGTGGTGCGTGTGTGGTGTGTGGTGTGTATGTGGTGTCTGCGTGTGGTGCGTGTGCGTGGTGACGTGTTGTGTGCGTGTGTGTGANTGTGCNTGTTGTGGTGGTGTTGAGCTTCTTTCGTGTTCACCGTACGTAGCACACCTGCGTAACCGCAGGTGCAGGGGAAGAACAACAAACACAAAAAGCAGTTCGAAAGGAATGAGTCAATCTGATGATTTTTAAAAGTGCACAGCGCGAGTGCTTCCTCATCGTACGAAGAGTGCGTTCCGCGGCCACGAAGCGCATCTGGCGCCGCCGATGCGCGTTGACCACCGCCTTCGTTCACTTGTGTGCGATCAGTGCGACCTATAACGCACCGCGGAAGATTTACGCGCCGTCCGCACACCCACACCGCACACCGACGCGTGCTCAGAGGGTAGCACATCAGCCATGCAACTCCAGGGGGTGGGCCTTTTGAGGCTGCGAACGGCCCCAGCCACGGTGGCTGGAGATGTTAACTACCTCGCCTGATGTACAGGAGGTCGCGGGTTCAATCCCGACCCTGACGCCTGCTGCTGTATATTTGGAGTTTGCGGTCTCTCATCATCATCATCACGGTGGCTAGGAGATGTTAACTANCTCGCCTGGTATACAGGAGGTCGTGGGTTCGATCCCGATCTTGACGCCTGCTGCTGTATTTGAGTTTGCGTGTCTCTCTCNTCTATCATCATCATCACGGTGGCTAGATGTTAACTACCTCGCCTGGTATACAGGAGGTCGTGGGTTCGATCCGACCCTGAGCCTGCTGCTGTATATTTGGAGTTTTCGTGTCTCTCTTATCATCATCATCACGGTGGCTAGATGTTAACTACCTCGCCTGGTATACAGGAGGTCGTGGGTTCGATCCGACCCTGAAGCCTGCTGCTGTATATTTGGAGTTTCGTGTCTCTCTCATCATCATCATCACGGTGGCTAGATGTTAACTACCTCGCCTGGTGTACAGGAGTNGGGTTCATCCGACCTGAGCCTGCTGCTGTGTATTTGGAGTTGCGTCTCTCTCTCTCATCATCATCACGGTGGCTAGGAGATGTTAACTACCTCGCCTGGTGTGCAGGAGGTCGTGGGTTCGATCCCAACCTGANGCCTGCTGCTGCTGTATTTGGAGTTTGCGTGTCTCTCTCCCGTGGTCGCGTNGTTTTTCTCCGGGTCCTCCGGTTTTTCCCTCACATTTATGAAACACGCGTTTGGAGTATTGTCTGCAATAAATTGTGACAAGCCACTTCATGAGCTAATTTGTTANGTCGGTTAGATAAAGAAATAGCTCAGCGGCCACCTGGTAAAATAAAAAGTTTAAAGTGGTTTCATCGAGCTGCACTTGCCAATGCCTTCCAATCACCCCCTTCCAGTGTGCGCCTTAGCCCACTCGGTCATTAAAGTCTCCATCCCAAAAGGTCACTTGAGGCTTGCGCCTGGGACAGGTCATGAAAGACGTCAGTCTCATCAGCCTTGCCTCTGCATCCCTCCGCTGATGTTCACCTTCGGTGGGGGCATAAGCCACCACCGTCACCATTCCTCACCTCTCGTCAGAGGTCGCAACCGGGTACCCGATACCCGTACCCTACCCGATACCCGGCTACCCGTACCCAGCCGGGTACGGGTACCTGTTTGCGACCCTGGTGCGGCCGGGTACGGGTACGGGTAGGCCGTGAGTCACTAGTGAGTCACCGTTATCCACTCATTTCCCAACGTCTTGTCTCTTCTCACAATTCAAGTTCCTAGAATCAACCCACCCGCGCCTGCAACATGGCTTCATCCAGAAGTCGCAATCAGCTACCCGATACCCGTACCCTACCCGTACCCAGCCGGGTACGGGTACGGCCGGGTACGGGTACCCGTTTGCGACCCTGGTAGGGCCGGGTACGGGTAGGCCGTGAGTCACCGGTGAGTAACTGTTTGTCACTCATTTCGGGTAGGGTACGGGTACGGGTAGCGTACGGGTACCGTACCCGGCCGGGTACGGGTACCCGTTTGCGACTGTGCGGCGGGTACGGGTAAGGAATCAAACCCGTTTGCGACCTCTGCCTCTCGTTGACGGGAAAGTGAGCGCACAGCAGCCTGGGACAGCTTCCCACCCCTCACACAGCGTTGATATTCTGTGCTTTTCTGGAAGACTTGCGTTTTTCCTGGATATCTTCTCCGTCACTTTAAGATGTTTCTTGTTCGTGTTGCAGTTTGTTGCGGTTGCACCCGATTCAAGAGCCGAATGGCTCACAGGGCTACACCAAATAAATGAAAACTGAATGAAAAAAGAAACTGAAACCGCTATGCTCCCATGCCCATCTTCGTTCTTTTGCTCAGAAGAAGAGCCACTCCCTTGTTGTTTGGTGGCAGTTTCCTGCCCCAGTGGAGGACTGTCCATCCCTGAAGAGTGACTGGAGCCAGAACCAGTCCACCACCACCACTACTACTACCACCGTCTGTTGATCAACATATAAGAACGGGAGCACAGCAGAGCCTCACCATTCTGGCGAATTGCCCGATGATGCTGGATGCAATTACCAGCGAAACGTCGTACAACTCAAATTGTAAATGTTGTGGTTTCACGCTTCAACACACCGGTGGGCTAAAGCAGCGAACTATTTGTCTTTTGTCAACGTGACACTTTTTTACTGATGGCCGTGTCGGGTGGTGGAGGGTTACGACACATTTATAAATAACGCGATCTAAACCCAAAAACGTTGATTATGAAAAGAGGCGAGTCTATGCAAAGGGGACTCTGGCCCTCCCACACCTTTATTATCCTCTGCCCCCATCGAAGCCGAGGTTTGTCCTCCCGTGGCGACAGGAGCTTGGAAATAGTTCACCGGCAGTCCACGAAAATCGAGGCAAAACCGGTCCAGCTCCCGGCAGAGAAGCGGCAGCCTCTCTACGCCAGCGAGCGTTCCATGTGGCCGTCCGCAGTGACTGCCCGTTTTTGGTGAAGGCTCCTTCGAGGGAATCATCTCGGAACCCCGCTGCCTGTGGTCATCAGGGTCTCCCAAAGGGGACGTTACGGATGCCCGTCCCTGGGGGGGGGANGGGGGAGGGAGGGAGCCCCCGATGGTAAACACTTAACATTTTGATCAACTTTGCGGTAATCTAATACGTTCTAGATTTGAAGCTTTGTGACCGCAAGAATTCATATTCTTAGGGTTTTTCGGTAAAGTCACGTAGGTGAAAATTAAAATTAAAGTTTCTCATTCAGTTTTATTTTTTGGTAAAGTCACGTTAACAAATTAAAATTAATAAAAGTAAAATNAAAAATAAAATAAAACACGACGTTTCGGAGGCAACACAAGCCCGTCTTCAGGTGGGACACACAAGCTGCAAGAATTACGCGCTGTATCACTTGATACAGCACGTGCGTGACGGCACTGAAGACGAAGCTTGTGGCCTCCGAAACGCGTGTTTTTATTTTACTTTATACATTTTTATTTTTGCCTACGTGACTTTACGAAAAAAACCTAGAATTCACAGACGCTTTAGGACCCCGTTTGCCACTGCGACAGTGCGAGAACGCAGGCGGGGGATAAGCAAGTGTCAGCCTTTCCCCCCACCGCTCACAAACGGCCAGATTTCCCATCATCTGGCCTGTGAGGACGGGTGTATTGCCAGACACCCGCACCAACAGTGTTTCTCACAGGGGGGGGGGGGTACACGGATCACCCTGGGGGTTCACACGTGGCCTATGTCCCAGGTGGGTACGTGGGGTGCTTGACGTCCTTCGTCACGTGTTTGGAGATTTTGACCCCCACCCCTGTCACACGGCATCACAAACAGTCATTTTAAATATACATTACCAGGTAAGCCTCACCAAGCCGTATATCTCTTGTTTATAAGCAACCTGGCCACAATTGATAGCTCAACGAAGTGGCTTATAGCAGCAGCCAAATACTCTCAACGCGTGATTCGAAATGTGGAGGGAAAAACTGGCGACCCGGAGAAAAATCCATGTGACCACGGGAGAGAGAGACACGCAAACTCCAAATATACAGCAGCAGACGTCAGGGTCGGGATCGAACCCACGACCTCCTGTATACCAGGCGAAGTAGTTAACATCTCCTAGCCACCGCGATGATGATGAGAGAGAGACACGCAAACTCCAAATACACAGCAGCAGGCGTCAGGGTCGGGATTAACCCACGACCTCCTGTACAGCAGGCGAGGTAGTTAACATCTCCTAGTCACCGTGATGATGATGAGAGAGAGACACGCAAACTAAATATACAGCAGCAGGCGTCAGGGTCGGGATTTAACCCACGACCTCCTGTACAGCAGGCGAGGTAGTTAACATCTCATCACCGTGATGATGATGAGAGAGAGACACGCAAACTCCAAATATACAGCAGCAGGCGTCAGGGTCGGGATTAACCCACGACCTCCTGTACAGCAGGCGAGGTAGTTAACATCTCCTAGTCACCGTGATGATGATGAGAGAGAGACACGCAAACTCCAAATATACAGCAGCAGGCGTCAGGGTCGGGATAACCACGACCTCCTGTACACCAGGCGAGTATTTAACATCTCCTAGCCACCGTGAATGATGAGAGAGAGACACGCAAACTCCAAATATACAGCAGCAGGCGTCAGGGTTGGGATCGAACCCACGACCTCCTGCACACCAGGCGAGGTAGTTAACATCTCCTAGCCACCGTGATGATGATGAGAGAGAGAGAGACACGCAAACTCCAAATATACAGCAGCAGCGTCAGGGTCGGGATCGAACCCACGACCTCCTGTATACCAGGCGAGGTAGTTAACATCTCCTCGCCACCGCGATGATGATGATGAGAGAGAGACACGCAAACTCCAAATATACAGCAGCAGGCGTCAGGTCGGGATCGACCCACGACCTCCTGCACACCAGGCGAGGTAGTCAACATCTCCTAGCCACCGTGATGATGATGAGAGAGAGACACGCAAACTAAATACACAGCAGCAGACGTCAGGGTTGGGATCGACCCACGACCTCCTGCACACCAGGCGAGGTAGTCAACATCTCACCACCGTGGCTGATTGGCCATCTAGACCACAGGCAGTATTGGAAGTATGCCCTGGCACCAGAGGTCGCAAACGGGTTTTGATTCCTTACCCGTACCGGCCGCACCCGTACCCGGCCGTACCCGTACCCTACCCGTACCCGGCCAGGTACGGGAAGGGTACGGTATCGGGTACCTAATGCGACCTCTGGGATGAAGCCATGTTGCAGGGCGGGTGGTTGATTCTAGGAACTTGAATTGTGAGAAGAGACAAGACGTTGGGAATGAGTGACAAACGTTACTCACCAGTGACTCACGGCCTACCCGTACCCGGCCGCACCAGGGTCGCAAACGGCTACCCGTACCCGGCCGGGTACGGGTAGCCGGGTATCGGGTAGGGTACGGGTATCGGGTACCCGGTTGCGACCTCTGCCTGGCACCCCCATACAACAGCGTCCATTCGTGCCCGGTTGCTCCCCGGCGCGCCGGGTCACCTGCAGCCGGGCGAGCATCGCCTGCACGCTCGCCCTGTCCCGACGTCCACCGCCAGCGCCGCGTGCCGCTGGCCGGGAAGCTCGGCCGCAGGAGGCTCACGGTGGCGGCCGCCGCCTCAGCGCTCAGGTCGGCGACGGCCACGCTGGCGCCGTCGCGAGCCAGGCGCACGCACACCGCTCGGCCGATGCCGCTACCGTCCGCCTGTGTAGCGAAAGATGCGGCGAGGGGGCACGGCAGAGGGGGGGGGCACGGTGTGAGATGGGAATGTGTCTTCTTGGTTTTTTTCGTAGAAGGGAAATAAAAAAATACAATTCTCACGACGTTTCGGCCACAATGCAAGCAGCCGTCCTCAGGTAAAGAACAGGTCTGTCTTTCAGACGCTGTCTTTCCGACAGACCTGTTCTTCAGGTGAAGAACAGGTCTGTCGAAAAGACAGCGTCTGCAGTCACGAAAGCTTTAAATCAAAACTCAATTAAATTTCGATTTAAAGCTTTCGTGACTGCAGGGATTCATCTTCTTGGTTCTTTCGGTAAAGTCACGTAGAATGGAAATAATAAAATAATAGTAAATAAAACATCAGAAAATAATTCTCACGACGTTTCGGCCACAACGCAAGCAGCCGTCCTCAGGTGAAGAACAGGTCTGTCGATAAGACAGCGTCTGAATGAAGATGGGAATGTGTTTTTGTTTTCATCAGGCGGCCCATTAGTNTGTAGCCNTTTTCAGAAGCGACCTGNTNACCAGAAATATGAAATGCANTATTGCNGGGTTGTCTCTGTTCTGAGTGTCTCCCCGTCAGCAGAGCAGNTGGTGCTGGCCTGTTGCTCTGTCTCTGATGTTCTCCCCCTCNTGAGCACAGCAGCAGGGTGCTGGTTGTCTCTGTGTCCACTCTGAGCTTGTCTCCCCCTCGTGTCAGCAGCAGNACAGGGTGCANGGTTGCTGGGTTGNCTCTGTGTCCACTCTGAGGTCTNCCCCTCGTGGCAGCGCAGAGGGTGCTGGTGTCTGTGTCTCTGAGTGTCTCCCCCTCGTGTGCAGCACAGACTNGGTTGTCTCTGTGTCTCTGAGTGTCNCCCCTCGTGTACAGCAGCAGACTGGTTGTCTCTGTGTCTCTGAGTGTCTNCCCCTCGTGTANAGCAGCAGCAGCAGGGTGCTGGGTTGTCTCTGTGTCTCTGAGTGTCCCCCTCGTGTACAGCAGCAGCAGGGTGCTGGGTTGTCTCTGTGTCTCTGAGTGTCNCCCCTCGTGTANAGCAGCAGCAGCAGGGTGCTGGGTTGTCTCTGTGTCTCTGAGTGTCTNCCCCTCGTGTACAGCAGCAGCAGGGTGCTGGGTTGTCTGTGTCTCTGAGTGTCTNCCCCTCGTGTACAGCAGCAGCAGGGTGCTGGGTTGTTGTGTGTCTCTGAGTGTCTCCCCTCGTGACAGCAGCAGCAGGGTGCTGGTTGTCTCTGTGTCTCTGAGTGTCTNCCCCTCGTGTACAGCAGCAGCAGGTGCTGGTTGTCTCTGTGTCTCTGAGTGTCTCCCCTCGTGACAGCAGCAGCAGGGTGCTGGGTTGTCTCTGTGTCTCTGAGTGTCTNCCCCTCGTGTACAGCAGCAGCAGGGTGCTGGTTGTCTCTGTGTCTCCCCTCGTGTACAGCAGCAGCAGCAGGGTGCTGGGTTGTCTCTGTGTCTCTGAGTGTCTCCCCCCTCGTGTACAGCAGCAGCAGGGTGCTGGGTTGTCTCTGTGTCTCTGAGTGTCTCCCCCTCGTGTACAGCAGCAGCAGCAGCAGGGTGCTGGTTGTCTCTGTGTCTCTGAGTGTCTCCCCTCGTGTACAGCAGCAGCAGCAGGGTGCTGGGTTGTCTCTGTGTCTCTGAGTGTCCCCCCTCGTGTACAGCAGCAGCAGGGTGCTGGGTTGTCTCTGTGTCTCTGTGTGTCTCCCCCTCGTGTACAGCAGCAGCAGGGTGCTGGGTTGTCTCTGTGTCTCTGTGTGTCTCCCCCTCGTGTACAGCAGCAGCAGGGTGCTGGGTTGTCTCTGTGTCTCCCCCTCGTGTACAGCAGCAGCAGCAGGGTGCTGGGTTTGTCTCTGTGTCTCTGTGTCTCCCCTCGTGACAGCAGCAGCAGGGTGCTGGTTGTCTCTGTGTCTCTGTGTGTCTCCCCTCGTGTACAGCAGCAGCAGGGTGCTGGGTTGTCTCTGTGTCTCTAAGTGTCTNCCCCTCGTGTANAGCAGCAGCAGCAGGGTGCTGGGTTGTCTCTGTGTGTCTCCCCTCGTGTANAGCAGCAGCAGCAGGGTGCTGGGTTGTCTCTGTGTGTCTCCCCTCGTGTACAGCAGCAGGGTGCTGGTTGTCTCTGTG
>MU249787.1:0-55623 GCA_018977245.1 Lethenteron camtschaticum
TCCCCCCCTCCCCCCTCTCCCTCCCCCCTCCCCTCCATCTCCCCCTTGACCTATGCCCCCCCCCCATCTCCCCCCCTATCTCCCCCCCCTCCCCCTCCTCCCCTTCCCCAATGCCCCCCTACCTCCCCCCCTATCCCCCTCCCCCTCCCCTCCCCCCTCCCCTCCATTTCCCCTTGACCTATGCCCCCCCCCCACTTCTCCCCCCTCCCCTCCCTGTCCCTCCTCCCCTTCCCCTATGCCCCCCCAACCTCCCCCCCTATCCACCTTCCCCAAGCCCCCGTCCCCTATCTCTCTTTCCCTCACTTCCCCCCCCCTCCCCATTTAACCCCCCCCCCCATCCCCTCCCCTCCATTTCCCCCAAGCCCCCTCCCCCCAAGCCCCCTTCCATCATCCTCCTCCCCCCCTCCCCCCTCTCCCCTCCCCCTCCCCTCCATCTCCCCCTTGACCTATGCCCCCCCCCATCTCCCCCCCTATCCCCCTCCCCTGTCCCTCTCTCCTCCTCCCCCTCCCCCCCATCCCCTTCCCTCATCCTCCTACCCCCTATTGCCCCCTCCACCCTCCCCTCTTCCCTCCCTCCTCCCCCATCCCCCTTCCCCCTCCCCCCAATCCCCCATGTCCCCCTCCCCCCAATCCCCCATGTCCCCCTCCCCCAATCCCCCATATCCCCTCCCCCCAATCCCCCGTGTCCCCTCCCCCCCAATCCCCCATATCCCCCTCCCCCAATCCCCCGTGTCCCCCTCCCCCCCAATCCCCCATGTCCCCCTNCCCCCAATCCCCCATATCCCCCTCCCCCAATCCCCCGTGTCCCCCTCCCCCCAATCCCCCGTGTCCCCCTCCCCCCCTTCCCCCATGTCCCCCCCCTCCCCTATCTCCCTCCTCCCCTCGCCCCCACCCACCTCCCGCCCTCATAATTCATCGCCATTGTGACGTGGCGAGCGCGTCACAGCGATGGCGCCGGGGTAATGAACGTCACAGGTGACGTCATGCACGCGGTACCCCCCCCCACACCCCAGCCCCACCGCGGGGTATACAGCAGAGAGGGAGCCCCAGGGGCATGAAGACAGAGAGGGAGCCCCAGGGGCATGAAGACAGAGAGGGAGCCCCAGGGGCATGAAGACAGTGAGGGAGCCTCAGGGGCATGGAGATAGTGAGGGAGCCCCAGGGGCATGAAGACAGTGAGGGAGCCCCAGGGGCATGGAGACAGTGAGGGAGCCCCAGGGGCATGGAGACAGTGAGGGAGCCCCAGGGGCATGGAGACAGTGAGGGAGCCCCAGGGGCATGGAGACAGTGAGGGAGCCCCAGGGGCATGGAGACAGTGAGGGAGCCCCAGGGGCATGGAGGGAGCCCCAAGGGCATGGGGGGAGCCCCAGGGCATGAAGACAGAGAGGGAGCCCCAAGGGCATGGAGGGAGCCCCAGGGGCATGAAGACAGAGAAAAAGCCCCAGGGGCATGAAGACAGAGAGGGAGCCCCAGGGGCATGAAGACAGAAAGGGAGCCCCAGGGGCATGAGGGAAGCCCCAGGGGCATGAAAACAGTGAAGGAGCCCCAGGGGCATGGAGGGAGCCCCAGGGGCATGAAGACAGTGAGGGAGCCTCAGGGGCATGGAGACAGTGAGGGAGCCCCAGGGGCATGAAGACAGTGAGGGAGCCTCAGGGGCATGGAGGGAGCCCCAGGGGCATGAAGACAGTGAGGGAGCCCCAGGGGCATGGAGGGAGCCCCAGGGGCATGAAGACAGTGAGGGAGCCCCAGGGGCATGGAGGGAGCCCCAGGGGCATGAAGAGAGCCCCAGGGGCATGAAGGCCNGGGGGGGGGGGAGCCTCACCGTCACGCGCTCCTCCTTCCCCTCGGGCAGGGGGCGCCGTCCTTCCTCCAGGCGAGGGAGGGCTCGGGCCTTCCCCGCGGCGCGACACATTCCAGCGTCACGGCCTCCCCCAGGGTCACGGCCGCGTCCGCCGGGCTCAAGCGGAAGTCATCCCGGAGGACTTGCGGGGGCGGAGGGTGGAAGGGGGTGGAGGGGGCGGGGTGGAGGGTGAAATATTTCAATTAAACAGAGGGGGGGGCACATAAAGCTAAGCATTGAAAAAACATTGAGACACGCAAACTCCAAATCTACAGCAGCAGGCGTCAGGGTCGGGATGGAACCCACGACCTCCTGTAGACCAGGCGAGGTAGTTAACACTCCTAGCCACCGTGATGATGATGAGAGAGAGACACGCGAACTCCAAATATGCAGCANGCGTCAGGGTCGGGATCGAACCCACGACCTCCTGTAGACCAGGCGAGGTAGTTAACATCTCCTAGCCACCGTGATGATGATGAGAGAGAGAGACACGCAAACTTCAAATATACAGCAGCAGGCGTCAGGGTCGGGATGAAACCCACGACCTCCTGTACACCAGGCAAGGTAGTCAACATCTCCTAGCCACCGTGATGATGAGAGAGACACGCAAACTCCAAATATACAGCAGCAGGCGTCAGGGTTGGGATGAACCACGACCTCCTGTACACCAGGCAAGGTAGTCAACATCTCCTAGCCACCGTGATGATGAGAGAGAGAGACACGCAACTCCAAATATACAGCAGCAGACGTCAGGGTCGGGATGAACCCACGACCTCCTGTACACCAGGCGAGGTAGTCAACATCTAGCCACCGTGATGANGAGAGAGACACACAAACTCCAAATATACAGCAGCAGGCGTCAGGGTCGGGATGGAACCCACGACCTCCTGCACACCAGGCGAGGTAGTCAACATCTCCTAGCCACCGTGATGATGATGAGAGACGCAAACTCCAAATATACAGCAGCAGGCGTCAGGGTCGGATGAACCCACGACCTCCTGTACACCAGCGAGGTAGTTAACATCTCCTAGCCACCGTGATGATGATGAGATGATGATGAGAGAGAGCACGCAAACTCCAAATATACAGCAGCAGGCGTCAGGGTTGGGATGAAACCCACGACCTCCTGTACACCAGGCAAGGTAGTCAACATCTCACCACCGTGATGATGATGANGAGAGAGAGAGAGAGAGACACGCAAACTCCAAATATACAGCAGGCGTCAGGGTTGGGATGAAACCACGACCTCCTGTACACCAGGCAAGGTAGTCAACATCTCACCGTGATGATGATGAGAGAGACGCAAACTCCAAATATACAGCAGCAGCGTCAGGGTCGGGATGGAACCCACGACCTCCTGTACACCAGGCGAGGTAGTCAACATCTAGCCACCATGAGAGAGAGAGACACACAAACTCCAAATATACAGCAGCAGGCGTCAGGGTCGGATCGAACCCACGACCTCCTGTACACCAGGCGAGGTAGTCAACATCTCACCACCATGATGATGGAGAGAGAGACACGCAAACTCCAAATACACAGCAGCATGCGTCAGGGTCGGGATGGAACCCACGACCTCCTGTACACCAGGCGAGGTAAACATCTCACCACCGTGATGATGATGAGAGAGAGACACGCAAACTCCAAATATAGAGCAGTAGCATCAGGGTCGGATGGAACCACGACCTCCTGTACACCAGGCGAGGTAGTTAACATCTCCTAGCCACCGTGATGATTGAGAGAGACACAAACTCCAAATATACAGCAGCAGCAGGCGTCAGGGTCGGGATGGAACCACGACCTCCTGTACACCAGGCGAGGTAGTTAACATCTCGCCACCGTGATGATGATGAGAGAGAGAGACACGCAAACTCCAAATATACAGCAGCAGGCATCAGGGTCGGAATTGAACCCACGACCTCCTGTACACCAGGCGAGGTAGTTAACATCTCACCACCATGATGATGATGAGAGAGAGACACGAATATACAGCAGCAGGCGTCAGGGTCGGGATGAAACCCACGACCTCCTGTAGACCAGGCGAGGTAGTCAACATCTCACCACCGTGATGATGATGATGAGAGACGCAAACTCCAAATACACAGCAGCAGGCGTCAGGGTCGAGATGAAACCCACGACCTCCTGTACACCAGGCGAGGTAGTTAACATCTCACCACCATGATGATGAGAGAGAGAGACACGCAAACTCCAATATACAGCAGGCGTCAGGGTCGAGATGAAACCCACGACCTCCTGTACACCAGGCGAGGTAGTTAACATCTCCTAGCCACCGTGATGATGATGGAGAGAGAGACAGAATATACAGCAGCAGGCGTCAGGGTCGGGATCGAACCCACGANCTCCTGTACACCAGGCGAGGAGTAACATCCACCACTGTGAGAGAGAGACACGCAAACTCCAAATATACAGCAGCAGGCGTCAGGGTCGAGATGAAACCCACGACCTCCTGTACACCAGGCGAGGTAGTTAACATCTCACCACTGCCGCATCCTCTAAGCGGCAGCCCAGGAAATCAGAGAGAGGGGGGAGAGGTGGGAGTTGGGGGCGGGAGGGAAATGGGGGAGGGAGGTGGGGGGAGGGAGATGGGGGGAGGGAGGTGGGGGGAGGTNGGGGGAGAGAGATGGGGGAGGGAGGTGGGGGGAGGGAGGTGGGGGGAGGTGGGGGGAGAGAGATGGGGGAGGGAGATGGGGGGGAGGGAGGTGGGGGGAGGTGGGGGGAGAGAGATGGGGGAGGGAGGTGGGGGGGGGAGGTGGAGGGGAGGGAGGTGGGGGAGGGAGGTGGGGAGGGAAATGGGGGGAGGGAGGTGGGGGGGTGGCGGGGGAGGATGGGGGGAGGGAGGTGGGGGGAGGGAGGTGGGGGGGTGGCGGGGGGGAGGATGGGGGAGGGAGGTGGCGGGGGAGGGAGGTGGGGGAGGGAGATGGGGGGAGGGAGGTGGGTGGAGGGAGGTGGGGAGGTGGGGGGGGGAAGGAGTTGGGGGGGAGGTGGGGGTGGGGGAGGTNGGGGGGAGGGAGGTGGGGATCAACGAGACTAAATCAAAATGCCATCCAGGCGGCAAATAATTTCGGGCCGAGTCGACCTAGGCGCGACCCCGGGGGGTTGCCAGCACGCCCGCGAGAGAGCCCCACCCTCCCCCTCGCCCCACCCCCCTCGCCCCCACCCCTGGGGAGGGTTCGGAGGTCAATTGAAAGTGCTGAAGCTGAAAATGTGAAATGCGCTTTCGGAAGTGCGGGGTCACGGAGACAGAATCACGGCCCAGCGCGGCACCCTCACTCATTCCCTCACTCATTCTCTCACTCATTCTCTCTCCCTCATTCTCTCCCTCATTCCCTCCCTCCCTACCTCATTCCCTCCCTCCCTCATTCCCTCCCTCCCTCCCTCATTCCCTCCCTCCCTAACCCATTCCCTCCCTCCCTACCTCATTCCCTCCCTACCTCATTCCCTCCCTCCCTCATTCCTTCCCTCCCTCATTCCCTCCCTCCCTCATTCCCTCCTCCCTCATTCCCTCCCTCCCTCATTCCCTCCCTACCTCATTACCTCCCTACCTCATTCCCTCCCTCCCTAACCCATTCCCTCCCTACCTCATTCCCTCCCTCCGTCATTCCCTCCCTCCCTACCTCATTCCCTCACTACCTCATTCCCTCCCTCCCTACCTCATTCCCTCACTACCTCATTCCCTCCCTCACTACCTCATTCCCTCCCTCCCTACCTCATTCCCTCACTACCTCATTCCCTCCCTCACTACCTCATTCCCTCCCTCCCTACCTCATTCCCTCACTACCTCATTCCCTCCCTCCCTACCTCATTCCCTCTCACGGCAGAAGGAGACGCAGGGAGGTGGAGACAAATGCAGGGAGTCAGGTGGAGGGAGGGACGGGGGAGGGAGGGAGGCACGGGGGGAGGGAAGGAGGGAGATACGGGGGGAGGGAGGGAGGCACGGGGGGGGAGGGAGGCACGGGGGGGAGGGAGGCACGGGGGGCAGGAGGGAGGCACGGGGGGGAGGGAGGGAGGCACGGGGGGGAGGGAGGGAGGCACGGGGGGGAGGGGAGGAGGCACGGGGGGAGGGAGGGAGGCACGGGGGGGGGAGGGGAGGGAGAGAGGCACGGGGGGGAGGGGAGGGAGGCACGGGGGGGGAGGGAGGAGGCACGGGGGGGGAGGGGAGGGAGGGAGGCACGGGGGGGAGGGAGGGAGGGAGGCATGGGGGGGGAGGGGAGGAGGCACGGGGGGGGAGGGAGGGAGGCACGGGGGGGGAGGGGAGGAGGCACGGGGGGGAGGGAGGAGGCACGGGGGGGAGGGGAGGAGGCACGGGGGAGGGAGGGAGGCACGGGGGGAGGGGAGGGAGGCATGGGGAGGGGAGGGGAGGGAGGCACGGGGGGGGAGGGGGAGGGAGGCACGGGGGAGGGAAGGGGAGGGAGGCACGGGGGGGGAGGGAGGGAGGGAGGCACGGGGGGGAGGAAAGGGAGGGAGGCACTGAGGGGGAGGGGGGGGAGGCACGGGGGAGGGAGGCATGGGGGAGGGAGGGGGAGGCACGGGGGGGAAGGGAGGGAGGCACGGGGGGGGGAGGGGAGGGAGGCACGGGGGGAGGGGAGGGAGGGAGCGAGGTGAAGGAGGGAGGGGGGAGGGAGGGAGGCACGGGGGGGGAGGGGAGGGAGGCACGGGGGGGAGGGAGGGAGGCACGGGGGAGGGGGAGGCACGGAGGAGGGGGATGGAGGGAGAAAGGGGAGTCAGGGATGGAGGGAGAAAGGGAGCGAGACGTGGGACTCCATTAACTTGTCGGCGCTCACTGGAGCGCGAGCGCGGAGTGGACGCGGCACGGCGGTTCGGGTGATGTGGGGCGACACTCGGGGGAGCGCTGCGACTGGGTGAGGGTAGCAACAAAGGGAAGCAAGGAGCAGTGCCCGGCCGCCTTTGTCTCTCCCCCCAGTGCTGATGGCGCTGTGCTCTATCCACTGCTGGAGGGCCCACGAGAGATGTTCAGGGAGGAGATGAGGAGTGATGGAGGAGGCTCGTGAAGGGCCGCCGCTACGGGGCGAGTGGGGGGTGGACGCCACCCTCCGACAGCAGCGGATGAGCCGTTCATCTCAGTCAACCCAAGGCACCTGCTGGGTCTGTTACCGTGACCTCCTGCACCTAGCCTGGCACAGTAGGGGGCACAGTGGTGCATCTGCCGTTCATCTCAGTCAACACGTGGCACCTGGGTCTGTCACGTGACCTCCTGCACCTAGCCTGGTACGGTAGGGGCACAGGTGGTGCATCTGCCGTTCATCTCAGTTAACCCCTGGCACCTGCTGGGTCTGTTACCGTGACCTCCTGCACCTAGCCTGGCACAGTCGGGGGTACAGCTGGTGGTGTATCTGCCAGTCATCTCAGTCAGTCAACACGTGGCACCTGGGTCTGTCCCGTGACCTCCTGCACCAAGGCTGGCACGGTAGGGGGCACAGGTGGTGCATCTACTGGTCATCTCAATCAGTCAGGCACCTGGGTCTGTCACCGTGACCTCCTGCACCTAGCCTGGCACGGTAGGGGCACTGGTGGTGCATCTGCCGGTCACCTCAATCAGTCAACACAAGGCACCTGGGTCTGTTACCGTGACCTCCTGCACCTAGCCTGGCACAGGAGGGGGCACAGCTGGTGCATCTGCCGTTCATCTCAGTTAACCCATGGCACCTGGGTCTGTCCCGTGACCTCCTGCACCTAGCCTGGCACGGTAGGGGGCACAGGTGGTGCATCTGCCGGTCATCTCAATCAGTCAACCCATGGCACCTGGGTCTGTCCCGTGACCTGCACCTAGCCTGGCACAGTAGGGGCACAGGTGGTGCATCTGCCGTTCATCTCAGTTAACCCATGGCACCTGGGTCTGTCCGTGACCTCCTGCACCTAGCCTGGCACGGTAGGGAGCGCTGGTGGTGCAACTGCCGATCATCTCAGTCAGTCAACACAAGGCACCTGGAATTGTCCTGTGACCTCCTGCACCTAGCCTGGCACGGTAGGGGGCACAGGTGGTGCATCTGCCGGTAGCCTCAATCAGTCAACCCATGGCCCCTGGGTCTGTCCCGTGACCTCCTGCACCTAGCCTGGCACGGAAGGGGGCACAGGTGGTGCATCTGCCAGTCATCTCAATCAGTCAAACCATGGCCCCTGG
This sequence comes from Lethenteron camtschaticum, assembly GCA_018977245.1. NCBI lineage: Eukaryota > Metazoa > Chordata > Hyperoartia > Petromyzontiformes > Petromyzontidae > Lethenteron > Lethenteron camtschaticum. The sequence goes on from MU249787.1 coordinate 8,001, forward strand.
GTCTGTCCCGTGACCTCCTGCACCTAGCCTGGCACGGAAGGGGGCACAGGTGGTGCATCTGCCAGTCATCTCAATCAGTCAAACCATGGCACCTGGGTCTGTCACGTGACCTCCTGCGCGTAGCCTGGCACATCAGTCAAAGCCATGGCACACAGAGGGAGGGAGGGGTGAGAGAAAGAGAGGGTGGAGAGAGGAGCGGGAGAGACGGGGCCGGGGCAGCTGGGATCGTGGTCCTACTCAGGAATGTATCGGGGCGTCTGGGTCGGAGAACGAGAGAGAGCGAGACAGTGAGCGAGTGAGTGAGCGAGTGAGCGAGAGAGTGAGCGAGAGAGTGAGCGAGTGAGCGAGAGAGTGAGCGAGAGAGTGAGCGAGAGAGTGAGCGGAGAGCAGTGAGCGAGTGTGAGCGAGGAGTGAGCGAGAGAGTGAGCGAGAGAGTGAGCGAGAGAGTGAGCGAGAGAGTGAGCGAGTGAGCGAGAGGAGTGAGCGAGATGAGTGGAGCGAGAGAGCGAGAGAGTGAGCGAGAGAGTGAGCGAGCGAGTGAGCGAGCGAGAGAGCGAGCGAGAGAGCGAGCGAGTGAGCGAGCGAGTGAGCGAGAGAGTGAGCGAGCGAGTGAGCGAGAGAATGAGCGAGCGAGTGAGCGAGAGAATGAGCGAGCGAGTGAGCGAGAGAGTGAGCGAGTGAGCGAGCGAGAGGTGGGGGTTTACATAAAGCAAAGTTTAAAAAAATTACGAAATGATGAACGAAGCAAAGTGCCGACTACACCGATCATCTTCTTGTTTCTTCTTGATCGTAAAAAAAGTGAAAAAAAGATTGCAGGGAGTAGAGAGAGAGAAGGGAGAGAGGCGGGAGATGTGGGGGGAGAGATCTGGAGGTGGAGGAGGAGGTGGAAGGAATGTGGATGAGGTGGATGGAGAGGTGGATGAGGTGGGAGGTGGAGGTGGGAGGTAAGAGGAGGAGGTGGAAGGGGAGGTGAATGAGGTGGATGAGGTGGATGGAGGTGGTGGAGGAGGTGGGAGTGGAGGTGAATGAGGTGGATGAGGTGGATGGAGGAGGTGGGAGTGGAGGTGAATGAGGTGGATGAGGTGGATGGAGGAGGTGGGAGGGGAGGTGGGAGTGGAGGTGAATGAGGTGGATGAGGTGGATGAGGTGGATGGAGGAGGTGGAGGAGGAGGTGGGAGGAGGTGGGAGTGGAGGTGAATGAGGTGGATGAGGTGGATGAGGTGGATGAGGTGGAGGAGGAGGTNGGAGGAGGTGGGAGTGGAGGTGAATGAGGTGGATGAGGTGGATGAGGTGGATGGAGGAGGTGGAGGAGGTGGGAGNGAGGTGGAGGTGGGAGTGGAGGTGAATGAGGTGGATGAGGTGGATGAGGTGGATGGAGGAGGTGGAGGAGGTGGGGAGGAGGTGGAGGGGAGGTGAATGAGGTGGATGAGGTGGATGGAGGAGGTGTAATTCGAGGAGGTGGTGGAGCAGGAAGGAGGAGGAGGAGGATGAAGCCTGCACTGCCCGCCAGGTCCACGTCGCTCGCTCCACCATCGATCACTCGGACTCCATCGATCGATCAAAACATTTTTTGTGTAAACGCCGAGGGGGGGTCATCGTCCCTACCTCGTGCCGTCAATGTCAACGATCGGCCTTCATCCTCTTGGTTCTTTCGGTAAAGTCACGTAGAAGGGAAATAATAAAATAATACAAATAAAACATCATAAAATAATTCTCACGACGTTTCGGCCACAACGCAAGCAGCCGTCCTCAGGTAAAAACAGGTCTGTCGGGGCGACCTGGTTTTCACCTGAGGACGGCTGCTTGCGTTGTGGCCGAAACGTCGTGAGAATTGTTTTATTATGTTTTATTTTTATCATTTTATGATGTTTTATTTTTATTATTTTACGATGTTTTATTTTTATTATTTTATTATTTCCCTTCTACGTGACTTTACCGAAAGAACCAAGAAGATGAATCCCTGCTGCAGTCACGAAGAAGCTTTACATCGAAATTTAAATTCGATCGGCCTTCGTTTGACGGACGGGTGACACGCAGCGCGTAATTTGGCCGCTTTACTCTTTGAAAACGTCGCCTAAACACTCAACTCTGAGCCATTTCGTGCTGTTGTTGTTGTTGCTGTCGCTGCTAGCAGGGTCTAAGTGCCCACTCAACTGCCACGTGGCGATTCTTGTCAGAAGCTGACCCCCATGGCCCATCACGAACGAGAGCTGCTGAACGAAGTGAGCTATCATCAGCATAGAGACCCACAGAGATGCATAGAGACCCACAGACAAACACAGAGATACACAGAGACACACAGAGATATACACAGAGACCCACAGAGATACACAGAGACCCACAGAGAACCACAGAGACCCACAGAGATACACAGAGATACACAGAAACCCACAGAGACCCACACAGACACACAGAGAACCACAGAGACCAACAGAGATACGCAGAGACACACAGAGACCCACAGAGACCCACAGAGACCCACAGAGACACACAGAGAACCACAGAGACCAACAGAGATGCACAGAGATACACAGAGACCCACAGAGACCCACAGAGACCCACAGAGACCAACAGAGATACACAGAGACACACAGAGACCCACAGACTAAACTAAAACTAAACTATGTTCTATCTTACCAGGTCTAAGTGCCCCACTCAGCTGCCACGTGGCGATTATTGCCAGAAGCTGACCCCCATGGCCCATCACGAACGAGAGCTGCTGAACGAAGTGAGCTTATCACCATCAAAATACTCTCTAAATAAAATGCGTGATGTTGCTTATACATGTACAGCAGGCGTCAGGATCGAGATAGAACGCACGACCTCCTGTACACAAGGCGAGGTAGTTAACATCTCCCACCGTGATGATGAAGAGAGAGAGACACGTAAACTCCAAATATACAGCAGCAGGCGTCAGGGTCGAGATAGAACCCACGACCTCCTGTACACAAGGCGAGGTAGTCAACATCTCCTAGCCACCGNGATGATGATGATGATGATGAGAGAGACACGCAAACTCCAAATTTACAGCAGCAGGCGTCAGGGTCGGGATAGAACCACGACCTCCTGTACACCAGGCGAGGTAGTTAACATCTCCTAGCCACCGTGATGATGATGTTGGAGAGAGAGAGACACGCAACCTCTAAAGGCTGAGTCGACCTAGCGGAGGCCCGGGACCGGTTCAGATAATAGACACACACTCAGACACACACACAGACACACACACACACACAAACACACAGACACACACACACAAACACAAAGACACACACACACACTGGCACACACACAGACACATAAACACACACACTGACGCACACACACACACTGGCACACACACAGACACATACACACACACAGACACACACACAGACACACACACAGACACACACACAAACACACACACAGACACACACACAGACACATAAACACGCGTGCGTGCGGTAAACTAGTAACTAACGTGACGCTGCGTATTGATGATGGCTTGGGACAAGGCGGTGTGGTGAGTTTAGTGGCGCAGTGGGGCCCTGGTGGTCGCGAGAACGAGAGAGAGAAACATCCCCACCCACCAGCCACCCAACAGCCCACCCACCCACCAGCCCACCAGCCCACCCACCACCCACCCACCAGCCCACCCACCCAACAACCCACCAGCCCACCCACCCAACAACCCACCAGCCCACACACCCACCCACCCACCAACACACCAGCCCACCCACCAGCCACCCAACAGCCCACCAGCCCACCCACCACCCACCCAACAGCCCACCAGCCCACCCACCCAACAACCCACCAGCCCACCCACCACCCCATACACCAACCCACCCACCCAACAACCCACCAGCCCACCCACCACCCACCCACCCAACAGCCCACCCACCACCCCATACACCAGCCCACCCACCACCCACCAACAGAGGTGGTGGTGGTGGTGGTGGGGGGTCCTGAGTGGAAGAGGATGGTGGTGGGGGGTGACAGAGGTGGTGGTGTAGGTGGGGGGGGGGGTGACAGAGGTGGTGGAGGTGGGGGGGGGTGCTGAGTGGAGAGGTGGGGGTGGGGGGGTGACAGAGGTGGTGGTGGTGGTGGGGGGGGGTGACAGAGGTGGTGGTGGTGGTGGGGGGGGTGCTGAGTGGAAGAGGGTGGTGGTGGTGGGGGGGTGACAGAGGTGGTGGTGGTGGTGGTGGTGGTAGTGGTGGTGGGTGCTGAGTTGAAGAGGATGGTGGTGGGGGGGTGACAGAGGTGGTGGTGGTGGGGGGGGTGCTGAGTGGAAGAGGATGGTGGTGGGGGGGGGTGACAGAGGTGGTGGTGGTGGTAGTGGTGGTGGTGGGGGGGGTGCTGAGTGAAAGAGGATGGTGGTGGGGGTGGGGGGGGTGCGATGGCGTCTCCCCCCCCCCGCCACTTTATCCGGCTCGCTCCGTGGATTTCGGGTCACCACCTCCGGGCGGCAACAATTATCTTGCCGCTTAGTGGGGTGGGGGGGAGAGTGGTGGGTGGGAGGAGTAGTGGGTGGGAGGGTGGGGGGAGTGGTGGGGGGGAGAGTGGTGGGTGGGAGGGTGGAAGGGTGGGAGGAGTGGTGGGTGGTGGAGAGGGGGAGTGGTGGGTGCGAGGGTGGGGGGAGTGGTGGGTGGGGGGAGGAGTGGTGGGTTGGTGGGTGGGGGAGTGGTGGGTGGTGGGAGTGGTGGGGAGGAATGGTAGGTAGGTGAGATAGTGGAGTGGTGGGTGGGTGGGGGTGGAGTGGTGGTAGGGGAGAGTGGTGGGTGGGTGGGTAGGGGGAGTAGTGGGGGGTGGGGAGTGGTGGGGGAGTGGTGGGGGTGAGGGGGAGTGGTGGGGGGAGGAGTGGGGGGTGGGGGAGCGTCCCACAGCCACTCTGCTGCTACTACTGCTGCTGCTGCTGCTGATGCTGCCTGCTGCTACTGCTGCTGCTGCTACTACTACTGCTGCTGCTACTGCTGCTGCTGCTACTGCTGCTGCTACTGCTGCTGCTGCTACTGCTGCTGCTACTGCTGCTGCTACTGCTGCTACTGCTGCTGCTGCTACTGCTGCTGCTACTGCTGCTGCTGCTACTGCTGCTGCTGCTGCTGCTGCTACTGCTGCTACTGCTGCTGCTGCTCCTGCTACTGCTGCTGCTGCTACTGCTGCTGCTGCTCCTGCTGCTGCTACTGCTGCTACTGCTGCTGCTGCTCCTGCTGCTGCTGCTACTGCTGCTGCTCCTGCTACTGCTGCTGCTACTGCTGCTGCTGCTACTGCTGCTGCTGCTACTGCTGCTATTGCTGCTGCTACTGCTGCTGCTGCTACTACTGCTACTGCTGCTACTGCTGCTACCTACTGCTGCTGCCTACTCACTGCTACTGCTGCTACCTACTGCTGCTGACTTCTGCTACTGCTGCTGCTTACTGCTGCTGCTGCTGACTTCTGCTGCTACTGCTGCTACCTACTGCTGCTGCCTAATGCTACTGCTGCTACTGCTACTGCTGCTTACTGCTGCTTACTGCTGCTGCCTACTCACTGCTACTGCTGCTACCTACTGCTGCTGACTTCTGCTACTGCTGCTGCTTACGGCTGCTGCTGCTGACTACTGCTGCTACTGCTGCTACCTACTGCTGCTGCCTAATGCTACTGCTGCTACTGCTGCTACTGCTACTGCTGCTTACTGCTGCTTACTGCTGCTGCCTACTCACTGCTACTGCTGCTACCTGCTGATGCTGCTACTGCTGCTACTGCTGCTGACTGCTACTTCTGCTGCTCCTACTGCGGTTGCTGCTGCAACTGCTGACTGCTACTGCTGCTACTGACTGGCAGGAGGCGGGTGTCAGAGCTCAGAGACGGAAATTCCACATTCCCATGGCAGGGGGCGAGTGTATCTACAGGACAAAATCACGCACCGTTTGATTTCCACCACAGAGTGGGTACCTATTTTATCGACCACTCACCCGCCCCACTCCCCGGAGGAGGTATGAGATGATGATGATGGGCTGAGTCAAGTCCGCACCCTGACCAGGAGTTGAATTCGTCTGGCTCAGGAAGCGGTGGCAAGAGCAGGCACTTGCAGGGCTGCGCCTTTAACTAGTCCCCGTTGTTGTTGTTTGTTGTTGTTCGTTGTTGTTGTTGTTGTTGTCGTTTACTTTTCGAACAAAGGTGGTGGTCACCGCCTAATTCGCTTCTGCAGTCCGTCTGGATCGCTCCCCAATATTAGAGAGCCACTGAAAACTATGGCACTTTTAAATAATCTAGGTTTAAAACTTGTTTATTCAGAACTACATAGAGACCCATAGACTCACATAGAGACCCATAGACTCACATAGAGACCCATATACTCATAAAGAGACTCGTAGACTCACAGATAGATCCATGGACTCAAATAGAGACTCATAGACTCAAATAGAAACCATAGACTCACATAGAGACCCACAGACTTATTTGAAGACCCATAGACTCACATAGAGACCCATAGACTCACACAGAGACCCATAGACTCACATAGAGACCCATAGACTTTGCATAAAGACCCATAGACTCACACAGAGACCCATAGACTCACACAGAGACCCATAGACTCACATAGAGACCCATATACTTATATGCAGACCCATAGAATCACAGAGAGACCCAAAGACTCACAGAGACCCATATACTCACATAGAGACCATAGACTCACACAGAGACCCATAGACTCACACAGAGACTCATAGACTCACATAGAGACCCATAGACTCACACAGAGACCCCTCACATAGACCATATACTCACATAGAGCCCATAGACTCGCATAGAGACCCATAACTCACACAGAGACCCATAGATTCATAGAGACCCATAGCTTACATAGAGACACATAGACTCAATAGAAACCATGTACTCACATAGAGACCGATAGACTTATTTAGAACCCATAGACTCACATAGAGACCCAAAGACTTATATGGAGACCCACAAACTCACATAAAGACCCATAGACTTTTGCATAGAGATCCATAGAGACCCATAGACTCACACGACCATAGACTCACATAGAGACCCATAGACTCACATAGAGCATATACTCACATATAGACCATATACTCACATAGAGACTCATAGATTCACATAGAGACCCATAGACTCACATAAAGAATAGACTCACATAGAGACCATAGACTCACATAGTGACCCATAGACTCACATGGAGACCCGATCACATAGAGTAGACTCACATAGTGACCCATAGACTCACACGAGCCCATAGCACTCACATAGAGCCCATAGACTCAAATAAAAACCATAGACTCACATAGAGACCAATACTCCATAAAGACCCATAGACTCACATAGAGACATAGACTCACACAAGACCCATAGACTCACATCCCATAGCATGCAGACCCATAGACTCACAGAGACCCAAAGACTCACAGAGACCCATATACTCACATATAACCCATAGACTCACACAGAACCCATAGACTCACAAGAGACTCATAGACATAGAACCCATAGCTCACACAGAGACCCATAGATTCACATAGGACCCATAGACTCACATAGGACCCAAATACTTATTTAGAGACCCATAGACTCACATAGAGCCCAAATCTTAATGGAACCCACAAACTCACATAAAGACCCATAGACTTACATAGAGACCCATAGACTCACACAGAGACTCATAGACTCACATAGAGACCCATAGACTCACATAGAGACCCATATACTCACATATAGACCATATACTCACATAGAGACTCATAGATTCACATAGAGACCCATAGACTCACATAAAGACCCATAGACTCACATAGAGACCATAGACTCACATAGAGACCCGTAACTCACATAAAGACCCATAGACTCACATAGAGACCATAGACTCACATAGAGACCATAGACTCACATAAAGACCCATAACTCACATATAGACCATATACTCACATAGAGACTCATAGATTCACAGAGACCCATAGACTCACATGGGACCCATAGACTCACATAGAGACCATAGACTCAAATAGAAACCATAGACTCACATAGGACCCATGTACTCACATAAAGACCCATAGACTCACATAGAGACCCATAGACAAATAGAAACCATAGACTTAGAGACCCATATACTCACATAAAGACCCATAGACTCACATAGGACCCATAGACTCAGAGACCCATAGACTCACATAGAGACCCATAGACTCACAAAAGACCCATAGACTCACATAGAGACCCATAGACTCACATAGTGACCCATAGACTCACATAGGACCCATAGACTTAGAGACCCATAGACTTTATATAGAGACCCATACACTCACACAGAGTCGTAAATCACATAATCCATAGTCTCACATAGACCATAGACTTTGCATAGGACCCATATACTCACAAAGGACCCATAGACTCACAAAGAGACCCATAGACTCACACAGAGACCCATAGACTCACATAGAAGACCCATACACATAGAGACCCATAGACTCACACAGAGACCATAGACTCACACAGGACCCATAGACTTAGACCCATAGACTCACATAGAGACCCATAGACTCACACAGGACCCATAGACTCACATAGAGACCCATAGACTCACACAGAGACCCATAGACTCACATAGAAGACCCATAGACTCACACAGAGACCCCTCACATAGAGACCCATAGACTCAACAGGACCCCTTAGAGACCCATAGACTCACACAGAGACCCATATACTCACATAGGACCCATACGCACATAGAGACCCATATACTCATAAAGAGACTCGTAGACTCACAGATGATCCATGGACTCAAATAGAGACTCATAGACTCAAATAGAAACCATAGACTCACATAGGACCCACAGACTTAGAGACCCATAGACTCACATAGAGACCCATATAATTATTGAAGACCCATAGACTCACATAGAGACCCATAGACTCACACAGAGACCCATAGACTCACACAGGACCCATAGACTCACATCCATAGACTACACAGAGACCCATAGACTCACATAGAGACCCATAGACTCACACAGAGACCCACAGACTCACACAGAGACCCATAGACTCACATAGAGACCCATAGACTCACACAGAGACCCATAGACTCACATAGAGACCCATAGACTCACATAGAGACCCATAGACTCACATAGAGACCCATAGAGACCCATAGACTCACATAGAGACCCACAGAGACCCATAGACTCACACAGAGACCCATAGACTCACATAGAGACCCATAGACTCACACAGAGACCCATATACTCACATAGAGACCCATAGACGCACATAGAGACCCATATACTCATAAAGAGACTCGTAGACTCACAGATAGATCCATGGACTCAAATAGAGACTCATAGACTCAAATAGAAACCATAGACTCACATAGAGACCCACAGACTTATTTGAAGACCCATAGACTCACATAGAGACCCATATAATTATTTGAAGACCCATAGACTCACATAGAGACCCATAGACTCACACAGAGACCATAGACTCACACAGAGACCCATAGACTCACATAGAGACCCATAGACTCACACAGAGACCCATAGACTCACATAGAGACCCATAGACTCACACAGAGACCCACAGACTCACACAGAGACCCATAGACTCACATAGAGACCCATAGACTCACACAGACCCATAGACTCACATAGAGACCCATAGACTCACATAGAGACCCATAGACTCACATAGAGACCATATTCACATAGAGACCCATAGACTCACATAGAGACCCATAGACTCACACAGAGACCATAGACTCACATAGAGACCCATAGACTTTGCATAGACACCCAGACTCACGAATCGGTGCGGGGTTAACGGCCTGTTGGGGCTACACGGGGCAATTTTCGTCCGTGAGAAACACGCAGCACCGCCCAGATGGATCGGTCCGGAACGACTCGTGTGCGTGCAGGGGGGTCACAACCGCGCGTTTAACGCTGTGATGATATTTTCCTAAAATTAATGACGACCCATTAAATATGCATGCGTCTCGCACGACGATTGCGACGTTTTGCGTCTCTCCACCCCCCCCCGACCCCCAGAACAGATCTGGGATGGGGATCCACTGCCCCCCACCCCCCCCCCCCCTCACAATCTCGTCGCTCTCGAGGATATTCTCATCGGGAAATAAAATATCGGAGACGCTGGTGTGGGTGGCGGTGTCGTTGCGTGTGGTTCTGTGTTTAATCTCTCTCTCAAATGTAGCATTCTCAGGAAGAACGTAATCAACCAGGTAGGTGTTGACTGTTATGTTATCCGACTCTCTGTTGTACTACATTACATTTCTAAGCATACTAGAGTTGTGTTTCTATTTCATTTATACCTGAAGACGATTGCTTGTGTTGCAATCGAAACGTCGTATAGCTAGTATTTCATTTAATTTCATTATTTTATCTTCATACGTGACTTTACCGAAAGAACCAAAGAATAATTCCTGCAGTCACGAAAGCTCCAAGTTAAGTGTGTGTGGAGTGGTGTTTGCTGGTGACTTTGTGTGATTCGTATCGGAATCGCCTCCAGTGCTGTTGCTTCTGGTGGCAGTGAAAGTTGTTTAAAAGTCAAAGTCTCTCGTTCTCTGTCTCTCTCTCTGGCTACATAGGCGCATGTCTAGGACCCCATCCCCCCATCCCCCCTCTTTCTCTCTCTCCCTAATCTCTCTACATACAGGATCTCTCCAAATCCCAATGCGACCTCGTGCCCCTATCCTCTCTCCCCCCCCCCCCCAGCTCTCACTCACTCAGCTCTCTCTTAGAAAGACATCTTCGTTCTCTCTCTCTGTCTCTCTCATCTCCTTTCTGTATTGCATTCACACATTTTCTACGTTAACATTATGCAATTAACATTTGGACATATTTCAACGAAAAAATGTTCACGTTTTAATGATCTTCTTCTAAAATCACAAACTATCACTCCAGGTTCTAGATCTCATCTCTATATCATCTCTCTCCCTCATCTCATCTCTCTCATCTCTCTCATCTCTCCCTCATCTCATCTCTCTCTCATCTCATCTCTCATCTCTCTCATCTCTCATCTCTCTCATCTCTCATCTCATCTCATCTCTCATCTTTCATCTCTCTCCCTCATCTCATCTCTCTCATCTCATCTCTCTCATCTCTCATTTCTCTCATCTCTCTCATCTCTCTCATCTCTCTCCCTCATCTCATCTCTCTCATCTGTCTCATCTCTCTCCCTCATCTCATCTCTGTCATCTCTCTGTTTTTTACGATCAGTGGAAACAAGAAGATGCTCGGTGTAGTCGGCACTTTGCTTCGTTCATCATTTCGTTGTTTTCTCTCTCATCTCTCTCTCATCTCTCCCGTCGCTATCTCTCTCATCTCTCTCATCATAGCGGCACGGATGAGATGTACATAATACCTGTAGCAAGGATGACTTCTGTGTATCTCTCCCTTGCATAGATGCATCTCCCTCGCTCTCTCTCGCTCACTCTCTCGCTCACTCTCTCGCTCACTCTCTCGCTCACTCTCTCTCTCTCACTCATTTCTCGCTCACTCTCTCGCTCACTCTCTCGCTCACTCTCTCGCTCACTCTCTCGCTCCTCTCTCGCTCACTCTCCTCCTCTCCTCGCTCACTCTCTCGCTCACTCTCTCGCTCACCTCTCGCTCACTCTCTCCTCACTCTCTCGCTCACTCCTCTCTCTCACTCCTCTCGCTCACTCTCTCGCTCACTCGCTCACTCTCTCGCTCGCTCACTCTCTCTCTCACTCTCTCGCTCACTCTCTCGCTCACTCTCTCGCTCACTCTCTCGCTCACTCTCTCGCTCACTCTCTCGCTCACTCTCTCGGTCACTCTCTCGCTCACTCTCCGCTCACTCTCTCGGTCACTCTCTCGGTCACTCTCTCGCTCACTCTCCCGCTCACTCTCTCGGTCACTCTCTCGGTCACTCTCTCGCTCACTCTCTCGCTCACTCTCTCGCTCACTCTCTCGCTCACTCTCTCGCTCACTCTCTCGCGCTCTCTCTCGCTCACTTTCTCGCTCACTCTCTCGCTCACTCTCTCGCTCACTGGCTCACTCTCCCGCTCTCTCTCGCTCACTCTCTCGCTCACTCTCGCTCACTCTCTCATCTCTCTCATCATAGCGGCACGGATGAGATGTGCATGATCCCAGTTGCAAGGATGACTTCCCCGCATCTCTCCCACAGATTAATCTCAGGAATCTCTCTCCAGCAAACCCCTTCCACGCCACCACCCCCCCACCACCACCCCCAGGCTCATTAATAATTAACGAGTCATCGGCTGACAGGGCCACTAATGGCTGTTTTAGCCGCTAATTATATTTTAACACAACTCGCTTGGCACAAGCACAAAAAAAAACTTCAGTGCATTAGTGCATCCACCTGGCACAGAGGCATTAGGAGCCCCGAGGACGAGTGCATTGATTCGTTCATTGATTCGTTCGTTCGTTCATTCAGTCGACCGTTCATTTATTTATTAAACGCGTCGTTCGTTGAGCAGTACGTCTGTTAAATATGTGGTGGTGATCATGGTGATGAAGAGGATGGTGGTAACCATGGTGACTAAGGTGACCATGGTGATGATGATGATGGTGGTGGTGGTGATGATGATGGTGGTGATGATGATGATGGTGGTGATGATGATGGTGGTGGTGGTGGTGGTGATGATGATGATGATGGTGGTGGTGGTGGTGGTGATGATGATGATGATGGTGGTGGTGGTGGTGATGATGATGGTGGTGGTGGTGATGATGATGATGGTGGTGGTGATGGTGGTGGTGGTGGTGGTGGTGATGATGATGGTGGTGGTGGTGGTGGTGATGATGGTGGTGATGATGATGATGATGGTGGTGGTGGTGGTGGTGATGATGATGGTGGTGGTGGNGATGATGATGATGGTGGTGGTGATGATGATGATGGTGGTGGTGGTGATGATGGTGGTGGTGGTGGTGATGATGATGGTGGTGGTGGTGGTGATGTGGTGGTAGTGGTGATGATGGTGGTGGTGGTGGTGATGATGGTGGTGATGATGATGATGATGGTGGTGGTGGTGATGATGATGCTGGTGGTGGTGATGATGGTGGTGGTGGTGGTGGTGATGATGATGGTGGTGGTGGTGGTGATGATGGTGGTGATGATGAATGATGGTGGTGGTGGTGATGATGATGGTGGTGGTGATGATGAAATGATGGTGGTGGTGATGATGATGATGGTGGTGGTGATGATGAACTGGTGGTGGTGGTGGTGATGATGATGATGGTGGTGGTGATGATGATGGTGGTGATGATGATGATGATGGTGGTGGTGGTGGTGGTGATGATGGTGGTGGTGATGATGGTGGTGGTGGTGATGATGATGATGGTGGTGGTGGTGGTGGTGATGATGATGGTGGTGGTGGTGATGGGATGATGATGATGGTGGTGGTGATGGTGATGATGATGATGGTGGTGGTGATGATGATGGTGGTGATGATGATGATGTGGTGGTGGTGGTGATGATGANGGTGGTGGTGATGGTGGTGATGGTGATGATGATGGTGGTGATGATGATGGTGGTGATGATGATGATGANGGTGGTGGTGGTGGTGGTGATGATGATGATGGTGGTGGTGGTGGTGGTGATGATGATGATGGTGGTGGTGGTGGTGGTGATGGTGATGATGATGATGGTGGTGGTGATGATGATGATGGTGGTTGATGATGATGATGGTGGTGGTGGTGATGATGATGGTGGTGGTGGTGGTGATGAGGATGGTGGTAACCTTGGTAACCATGGTAATGATGATAACCATGATCACGGTGATGACAATGGAGATCGCGGTGATCACGATGACGATGGTAGTAACCATGGTGACCATGGTGACCATGATCACCATGACCACGATGACAACAATGGTTACCATGGTGATCATGGTGACAATGACCGTGATGATCATGATCACGACGATGGCAATGGTAACCATGGTGATCGTGATGATGACAACTGTAACCATGGTGATCGTGATGATGACAACTGTAACCATGGTGATCGTGATGATGACAATGGTAACCATGGTGATCGTGATGATGACAACGTTGACCATGGTGATTGTGATGATGGTAACCATGGTGATCGTGATGATGACAATGGTAACCATGGTGATTGTGATGACAACGTTGACCATGGTGATTGTGATGATGACAATGGTAACCATGGTGATTGTGATTATGGTAACCATGGTGATCGTGATGATGACAACGGTAACCATGGTGATTGTGATGATGGTACCCATGGTGATCGTGATGATGACAATGGTAACCATGGTGATAGTGATGATGACAACGGTAGCCATGGTGATAGTGATGATGACGATGATGATCGCGGTGACAACTGAGACGAGGTATTGGTGTCAGGGGGGGGGGGTCTAGGGGGGGGGGGGATGGGGGTGGGGCTAAGCCCCCCCTCCCCCCTCTCTCTCCCCCCACACACGACATCACGCGCGCATTCCATCACGTGTCAAGCGCCATCGACTCTCTCATTATCTCCGAGCTGCGACGTCGTTAGCAGCTCTCGCGGCGACCGGCGCGCCGGAGTTGCGCAGCGGAAGTGGCGGGTGACGATCTTCTTAGTGGGGGTGGTGGGGGGGGAGGGGGGTGGTGGGGGTGGTGGGGGGGAGGGGTGGTGGGGGTGGTGGGGGGGAGGGCAGTGGAGTGGGGGAAGGCATTGGAGTGGGGGGGGGAGGGCATTGGAGTGCAAATGTCAAAATGTTGGTTCTTGGAGGGAGGAGGCGGTGGTGGAGGTGGTGATTGGGGGGGGGGGCTGGGTGATGGAGGAGGTGGTGGTGGAGGTGGTGGAGGAGGTGGTGGTGGTGGTGATTGGGGGGGGGCTGGGTGATGGAGGAGGTGGTGGTGGAGGTGGTGGAGGAGGTGGTGGTGGTGGTGATTGGGGGGGGGGCTGGGTGATTGAGGAGGTGGTGGTGGAGGTGGTGGAGGAGGTGGTGGTGGTGGTGATTGGGGGGGCTGGGTGATGGAGGAGGTGGTGGTGGAGGTGGTGGAGGAGGTGGTGGTGGTGGTGATTGGGGGGGGCTGGGTGATGGAGGAGGTGGTGGTGGAGGTGGTGGAGTAGGCGGTGGTGGTGGTGGTGATTGGGGGGGGCTGGGTGATGGAGGAGGTGGTGGTGGAGGAGGTGGAGGAGGTGGTGGTGGTGGTGATTGGGGGGGGGCTGGGTGATGGAGGAGGTGGTGGTGGAGGAGGTGGAGGAGGTGGTGGTGGTGATGATGGTGGTGATTGGGGGGTGATGGAGGAGGATAGGAGGGGGGTGGCTACCCCCCAATTCTGAGGGGCTGTGTCGTGGCCAATTCGTCACGAGGAACAGCACTAGTGTATAGTGTAGTGTATAGTAGTGTAGTGTAGTGTGTAGTGTACTAGTGTAGTGTGTAGCGTAGTGTATAGTGTAGTGTATAGTGTAGTGTGTAGTGTAGTGTGTAGTGTAGTGTATAGTGTAGTGTAGTGTGTAGTGTATAGTGCAGTATACTAGTACAGCACTAGTGTATAGTGTAATGTATAGTGTAGTGTATAGTGCAGTGTATAGTGTAGTGCATAGTGTAGTGTATAGTGCAGTGTATAGTGTAGTGCATAGTGTAGTGTATAGTGCAGTGTATAGTGTAGTGTATAGTGTAGTGTATAGTGCAGTGTATAGTGTAGTGCATAGTGTAGTGTATAGTGCAGTGTATAGTGTAGTGTATAGTGTAGTGTATAGTGTAGTGTGTAGTGTAGTGTATAGTGTAGTGTATAGTGTAGTGTGTAGTATAGTGTAGTGTGTAGTGCAGTGTATAGTGTAGTGTATAGTGTAGTGTATATTGTAGTGTGTAGTGTGTATAGTGTAGTGTATAGTGTATAGTGTATAGTGTAGTGTATAGTGTAGTGTATAGTGTAGTGTATAGTGTAGTGTATAGTGTAGTGTATAGTGCAGTACACTAGTACAACACACGTGTTATGTGTTGGAGAGCCAAGCCACAACATTTACAATCCAAGCACGACGCTTCGCCAGTAATTACAACCAGCTTCATCAGGCGACAGCCAACCCTTACTAGTTGGCTGTGTCGGGTGGTGGAGGGTTTTGACGACACATTTATAGACTTTAACGCGATCTAACCCCCCAAAAAAAACCTTCGACGGGGCTGTTGGGGCAAGTGCTGTCAGGAGCGAGTAGCAAGCACGCTATGAAGGCCGTCACACACACACACACACAGAGGTCACGTGGCACACACACACACACAGAGGTCACGTGGAACACGCACACACACACACAGAGGTCACGTGGCACACACACACACACAGAGGTCACGTGGAACACACACACACGTAGGTCACGTGGCACACAAAGACAAAGATCCCCCGTGTAGCCTTCGACAGGCTGTTGGGGCAAGTGCTGTCAGGAGCGAGTAGCAAGCAGCCAATGAAGGCCGTCACACACACACACATAGAGGTCACGTGGAAAACACACACACACACGTAGGTCACGTGACACACAAAGACAAAGATCCCCGTATAGCCTTCGACAGGCTGTAGGGGCAAGTGCTGTCAGGAGCGAGTCTCAAGCACGCTATGAAGGCCGTCACACACACACACAGAGGTCACGTGGCACACACACACACACACAGAGGTCACGTGGAACACGCACACACACACACAGAGGTCACGTGGAACACACACACACACACGTAGGTCACGTGAGACACAAAGACAAAGATCCCCGTATAGCCTGCGACAGGCTGTTGGGGCAAGTGCTGTCAGGAGCGAGTAGCAAGCAGCCAATTAAGGCCGTCACACACACACACATAGAGGTCACGTGGAAAACACACACACACACGTAGGTCACGTGACACACAAAGACAAAGATCCCCCGTATAGCCTTCGACGGGGCTGTAGGGGCAAGTGCTGTCAGGAGCGAGTCTCAAGCACGCTATGAAGGCCGTCACACACACACACAGAGGTCACGTGGCACACACACACACACAGAGGTCACGTGGAACACGCACACACACACACAGAGGTCACGTGGAACACACACACACGTAGGTCACGTGGCACACAAAGACAAAGATCCCCGTGTAGCCTTCGACAGGCTGTTGGGGCAAGTGCTGTCAGGAGCGAGTAGCAAGCAGCCAATGAAGGCCGTCACACACACACACATAGAGGTCACGTGGAAAACACACACACACGTAGGTCACGTGACACACAAAGACAAAGATCCCCCGTATAGCCTTCGACGGGGCTGTAGGGGCAAGTGCTGTCAGGAGCGAGTAGCAAGCACGCTATGAAGGCCGTCACACACACACACAGAGGTCACGTGGCACACACACACACAGAGGTCACGTGGAACACACACACACACACGTAGGTCACGTGAGACACAAAGACAAAGATCCCCCGTATAGCCTGCGACAGGCTGTTGGGGCAAGTGCTGTCAGGAGCGAGTAGCAAGCAGCCAATGAAGGCCGTCACACACACATACACAGAGAGGTCACGTGGAACACACGCACACACGTAGGTCACGTGACACACAAAGACAAAGATCCCCCGTATAGCCTTCGACGGGCTGTAGGGGCAAGTGCTGTCAGGAGCGAGTCTCAAGCACGCTATGAAGGCCGTCACACACACACACAGAGGTCACGTGGCACACACACACACACACAGAGGTCACGTGGAACACACACACACGTAGGTCACGTGAGACACAAAGGCAAAGACCCCCCGTATAGCCTTCGACAGGCTGTTGGGGCAAGTGCTGTCAGGAGCGAATAGCAAGCACGCTATGAAGGCCGGCACACACACACACAGAGGTCACGTGGCACACAAAGACAAAGACCCCCGTATAGCCTGTGACAGGCTGTTGGGGCAAGTGCTGTCAGGAGCGAGTAGCAAGCACGCTATGAAGGCCGTCACACACACACAGAGGTCACGTGGCACACAAAGACAAAGACCCCCGTATAGCCTGTGACAGGCTGTTGGGGCAAGTGCTGTCAGGAGCGAGTAGCAAGCACGCTATGAAGGCCGTCACACACACACAGAGGTCACGTGGCACACAAAGACAAAGATCCTCCGTATAGCCTGTGACAGGCTGTTGGGCAAGTGCTGTCAGGAGCGAGTAGCAAGCTGGGTGACCAGCACCACCACCACCACCACGCCCGGCCGCCTTTGTCTCCCCTAGTGGGCGATAATTATTTATTTATTTCACACACCTCGGGGAGAGCACCACCACCCATCATTAGCAGCAGCAGCAGCAGCGACCCAACGTTGACATTTAAAACCCGCATCGATCACCCCCACCCACTCACTCCCTTTACGAAATAAAAGTTATTGATAGGTCGCGAATAATCAAATTATAAAACACTCCGGCGTTTGCATCTGAGACGGCTAATGTGTCGGCCGTGTCGTCAGAGAACAGCGGGTACAGACGTCTGTGTGTGTGTGTGTGTCTGTGTGTGTGTGTCTGTGTGTGTGTCTGTGTGTGTGTGTCTGTGTGTGTGTCCGTGTGTGTGTCTGTGTGTGTGTGTGTCTGTGTGTCTGTGTGTGTGTCTGTGTGTCTGTGTGTGTGTCTGTGTGTGTGTCTGTGTGTTTGTCTGTGTGTGTCTGTGTGTGTCTGTGTGTGTGTTTGTGTCTGTGTATGTGTGTGTGTGTCTGTGAGTGTGTGTGTGTGTGCCTGTGTGTGTGTCTGTGTGTGTGTCTGTGTGTGTGTCTGTGTGTGTGTCTGTGTGTGTGTCTGTGTGTGTGTCTGTGAGTGTGTGTGTCTGTCTGTGTGTGTCTGTGTGTGTCTGTGTGTGTGTGTGTGTCTGTGTCTGTGTATATGTGTGTGTCTGTGTGTGTGTCTGTGTCTGTGTATATGTGTGTGTCTGTGAGTGTGTGTGTGTCTGTGTGTGTATCTGTGTCTGTGTGAGTGTCTGTGTGTGCCTGTGTGTGTGTCTGTGAGTGTGTGTCTGTGTGTGTGTCTGTGTCTCCGTGTGTCTGTGTGTGTCTCCGTGTGTCTGTGTGTCTTTGTCTGTGTGTGTGTCTCCGTGTGTCTGTGAGTTTTTGTCTATGTGTGTGTCTGTGTGTTTTCTGTGTGTGTCTGTGTGTGTCTGTGTGTGTGTCTGTGTGTGAGTGTCTGTGTGTGTGTCTTCATGTGTCTGGAGGGGGATATCTGAACATATCCTGGACCTCCTCTAGGTCGATTCAGCCACAAATTAGCACCTTCCGCGATGCTCAGGACCGGTTCAGATGATCGTCACTGATGCTGTTGGTGGCCGTGAGCGGGAATCGAACCGCTGCACCACCGCTCCCCCAAACCAAATACAAAGATCCCCCGTGTAGCCTCAACAGACTGCAGGGGCAAGTGCTGTTTTCGCGAGCGGTCACCTCCGAATGCTACCGGCGCTGTGGCACACGAGGGGGTGGGTAGGTGGGTGGGTGGCACCACCACGCCCGGCCGCCTTTGTCTCACCAAAACTCAAACAGGCGGTAGCGTGGGGTACTATCGGCTCGTGGCTCGTTGTTGTTGTTGTGGCTGTTGTTGTTGTTGTGGCTGTTGTTGTTGTTGTTGCTGCTGTTGTTGTTGTTGCTGTCCGAGCACAATCACGCGGTGATGAATGAGCCCAATATTAGAGCAGCCTCCAGCAACAATAATTAATTATTGGCAGCTCGGAATTTTAAGGGTCGGCTTCGACATTGTGTGTGAGTGTGTGTCTGTGTGTGAGTGTGTGTCTGTGTGTCTGTGTGTGTGTCTGTGTGTGTGTGTGCGTATGTGTCTGTGTGTGTCTGTGTGTGTGTGTCTGTGTGTGTGTGCGTGGGCGTGTGTGTGTGCGTGTGTGTCTGTGTGTGTCTGTGTGTGCGTGGGCGTGTGTGTGTGCGTGTGTGTCTGTGTGCCTGTGTGTGCGTCTGTGTGTGCGTGTGTGTCTGTGTGTAAGTCTGTGTGTGTCTGTGTGTCTGTCTGTGTGTGCGTCTGTGTGTGCGTGTGTGTCTGTGTGTGAGTCTGTGTGTGCGGGTGTGTCTGTGTGTGAGTCTGTGTGTGTCTGTGTGTCTGCGTCTGTCTCTGTGTGTGCCAGTGTGTGTACCAGTGTGTGTGTGTTTGTGTGTCTATGTGTGTGTGTCTGTGTCTGCGTCTGTTTCTTTGTGTGCCAGTGTGTATGTGTGTCTGTTGTTATTGTTGTCATTCTTGTTGTTATTGCAGACGTCAGAAAAACACGGGGGGGGGGGGTGGCGGAGCACGACGAGACGACAAGAGAGGCCACGGGGCTGTTACGTGAATCTTGGCACTCGTTGGTGGACATCACGGGAGACTTTCTTGCCAGGATCAACACCACCTCCTCTACCTCCACCACCACCTCCACCACCACCTCCACCACTACCTCAACCACCTCCACCACCTCTACCTCCACCATCACCACCACCTCCACCACCACCTCCACTACCTCTACCTCCACCATCACCACCTCTACCTCCACCACCACCTCCACCACCACCACCTCCACCACCACCTCCACCACCACCTGCACCACCTCCACCACCACCTCCACCACCACCACCTACACCACCACCACCTCCACCACCACCACCACCTCCAGCTCCACCTCCACCACCTCCACCACCACCACCACCTTCACCACCTCCATCACCACCTCCACCACCGCCTGCACCAGCACCACCACCTCCACCACCACCTCCACCTCCACCACCACCACCTCCACCACCACCTCCACCTCCACCACCACCTCCACCACCACCAATACCACCTCCACCACCACCTGCACCACCACCACCTCCACCACCATCACCACCACCACCAACCACCACCACCACCTCCACCACCTCCACCACCACCTGCACCACCACCACCTCCACCACCACCACCACCACCTCACCACCCACCACCACCACCACCACCACCTCCACCACCACCTGCACCACCACCACCTCCACCACCATCACCACCACCTCCTCCACGGAGTTGTTTCTCCACTCGTCGTGTTTTATAATTTATCTCCAAACGAAACAAAATAAAAAAAAATTGCAACCCGAGGATATTATAAAACTTTTTTTTTTAATAATGGATTTTTATTACTTAACGGAGATTGTGGGGTTTTTTAAACACATATATCCAATGGATTGTTCTGTGTTGTTTTTTTTTGCAAGAAAAAAATCGAGGAAACAGCAAGGCTGAGCTCTGTGAATGTGGTCTTTGTATCAAGTTGTTTGTGTGGATATTGGCCGATTAAGTCCCCCTGCACCCCCCCCCCTGGCCTCGCTGCCCCCCTGCCCCCCTCCCCCTGCCCCTGCTGCCCCTCCCTGCCCCCACCCCCACACAATGGCTTCCCAGGAAGCCATTGGGACCTTCTGGCAAGTTGAAATCGTCACCCAGATTGACAATATCGTTTCTTTAGAAGTGCTTTATTGTTGTTGTGTTTAGTTTTGTTGTTGTTGTGTTGTTGTTGTGTTTAGTGTTGTTGTTGTTGTCCTTCCATAGCGCACATCTCCTATTAGCACGGTTGGCTACATACCCACAGACTCACATAGAGACCCATAGACTCACAAAGAGACCCATAGACTCACATAGAAACCCATAGACTCACATAGAGACCCACAGACTCACATAGAGACCCACACATAGAGACCCATAGACTCACATAGAGACCCACAGACTCACATAGAGACCCATAGACTCACATGGAGATCCATAGACTCACCAAGACACCCGCAGACTCATAGAAACCCACAGACTTAAATATACCCAAAGACTCAAAGAGACTCATAGACTCACATAGAGACCCATAGACTCACACAGAGACCCACACACTCAAAGATGCCCATTGATTCACACAGAGACCCACAGAGTCACATGGAGACCCATAGACTCACCAAGACACCGGCAGACTCAAAGAGGCCCATAGACTCACACGGAGACCCATAGACTCACACAGAGACCCATAGACTTACACAGAGACCCACACACTCAAAGATGCCCATTGATTCACACAGAGACCCACAGAGTCACATAGAGACCCAAAGACTCATACAGACACCCGCAGACTCAAAGAGGCCATAGACTCACATAGAGACCCACAGATTGAAAGAGACCTAGAGATTCAGAGAGACTCATAGACTCACACAGAGACGCACAGACTCACATGGAGACCTATAGACTCACCAAGACACCCGCAGACTCAAAGAGACCCATAGACTCACATAGAGACCCACAGACTTACACAGAGACTCACACACTTAAAGATGCCCATTGATTCACACAGAGACCCACAGAGTCACATAGAGACCCACAGACTCACATAGAGACCCAAAGACTCACACAGACACCCAGAGCCCCAAAGACTCACAAAGAGACCCAGAGACTCGGGGGGGGGGCGGGACCGGTCCAGACAATCTTCACCGGTGTTGGTGACCATAAGCGGGAATCGAACCTGTGCCACCGGGGCTGGGGAAGCTGTTCGTAGCATCACTGCGCTAACCGCTGCACCACCGCTCCTGACACCGCCATAATCTCTCATCCCCAACCTCCCCCCCCACCTCCCCAAATGTTTACACACCGCACCAGGCCACTCATTTGAGGCTGAGTCCACCTAGGAGATGCCAAGGAACCGGTTCAGACAATCGTCACCAGTGTCGGCGGCCGCGCTAACCGCTGCACCACCGCTCCCAATACCAACACCACTTCCCATCCCCTCACCCCCAACTCCCAAAATGTTTACACACCGCACCAAGCCACTCATTTGAGGCTGAGTCCACCTAGGAGATGCCAAGGAACCGGTTCCGAAAATCGTCACCAATGTCCATGGACGCGCTAACCGCTGCACCACCGCTCCCAATACCAACACCACCTCCCATCCCTCATCCCCCACCTCCCAAAATGTTTACACACCGCACCAGGCCACTCATTTGAGGCTGAGTCCACCTAGGAGATGCCAAGGATCCGGTTCAGACAATCGTCACCAGTATCCACGGCCGCGCTAACCGCTGCACCACCACTCTCCACACCACACACCGCACCACCACCACCATCACCACCACACACACAACCACCAAACCCTCCCACCGCCACCCCCACGAATTCCCTGGGGAAATAAAAGCGAACTTCTGGATATTGAGCGAGTGAGTGAGCGAGCGAGCGAGCGAGTGCGTACAACCCGATTCGTATATTTTGCCCGGAGTAATGGAGCGAGCCTCGTTGTTTGAACCAGCGGGGGGGGTTGGGGGCGGAGAAATCTTCACGCACAAATCTCGGTCGCTTCCTCTTCCTCCCCTCCGTCTCGTCGCCACCGCCTAAATGTTGCCCTAATCTCCGGGCAAATCCATTAAGAGGTGTTCCGGAAGATATTGGTCGCGAAAGCCGACGCGCTGAACCTCCGAGGAATATGTCGGTTGCGCGGAATTAGTTATTGCAAACGTACAGGCCCCGGGCATTCCTGTTTCCTCTTTGGTTTTTTCGGTAAAGTAACGTAGGTTCAATCTTAATTTTGGAACTTTCGTGACTGCAGGAATTATTCTTTGGTTCTTTCGGTAAAGTCACGTAGAAATATAAAGTAATAAATTAAATAATAGCATACTACGACGTTTCGCTTGCAACACAAGCAATCACCATCAGGTATAAAGGAATAGCAACAAAAATCTAACCAGAAACTATAGACAGACATATAAGCAGACAGATATCAGAAAGATACACACAGAGAGAGGACACGTATCGGCACAAAGAGAGAGAGAGAGAGGTCGTTTCTGTGACGGTGCCTTAAATATATAGACAAAACTATAGACAGACATACAAGCAGACAGACATCACAAGGACACACAGAGAGAGGACACATATCGGCACAAAGAGAGAGAGGGGTCGTTTCTGTGACGGTGCCTTAAATATATAGACAAAACTATAGACAGACATACAAGCAGACAGACATCACAAGGACACACAGAGAGAGGACACGTATCGGCACAAAGAGAGAGGGGTCGTTTCTGTGACGGTGCCTTAAATATATAGACAAAACTATAGACAGACATACAAGCAGACAGACATCACAAGGACACACAGAGAGAGGACACGTATCGGCACAAAGAGAGAGAGGTCGTTTCTGTGACGGTGCCTTAAATATATAGACAAAACTATAGACAGACATACAAGCAGACAGACATCACAAGGACACACAGAGAGAGGACAAGTATCGGCACAAAGAGAGAGAGGTCGTTTCTGTGACGGTGCCTTAAATATATAGACAAAACTATAGACAGACATACAAGCAGACAGACATCACAAGGACACACAGAGAGAGGACACGTATCGGCACAAAGAGAGAGAGGTCGTTTCTGTGACGGTGCCTTAAATATATAGACAAAACTATAGACAGACATACAAGCAGACAGACATCACAAGGACACACAGAGAGAGACACGTATCGGCACAAAGAGAGAGAGGTCGTTTCTGTGACGGTGCCTTAAATATATAGACAAAACTATAGACAGACATACAAGCAGACAGACATCACAAGGACACACAGAGAGAGGACACGTATCGGCACAAAGAGAGAGAGGTCGTTTCTGTGACGGTGCCTTAAATATATAGACAAAACTATAGACAGACATACAAGCAGACAGACATCACAAGGACACACAGAGAGAGGACACGTATCGGCACAAAGAGAGAGAGGTCGTTTCTGTGACGGTGCCTTAAATATATAGACAAAACTATAGACAGACATACAAGCAGACAGACATCACAAGGACACACAGAGAGAGGACACGTATCGGCACAAAGAGAGAGAGGTCGTTTCTGTGACGGTGCCTTAAATATATAGACAAAACTATAGACAGACATACAAGCAGACAGACATCACAAGGACACACAGAGAGAGGACACATATCGGCACAAAGAGAGAGAGGTCGTTTCTGTGACGGTGCCTTAAATATATAGACAAAACTATAGACAGACATACAAGCAGACAGACATCACAAGGACACACAGAGAGAGGACACGTATCGGCACAAAGAGAGAGAGGTCGTTTCTGTGACGGTGCCTTAAATATATAGACAAAACTATAGACAGACATACAAGCAGACAGACATCACAAGGACACACAGAGAGAGGACACGTATCGGCACAAAGAGAGAGAGGTCGTTTCTGTGACGGTGCCTTAAATATATAGACAAAACTATAGACAGACATACAAGCAGACAGACATCACAAGGACACACAGAGAGAGGACACGTATCGGCACAAAGAGAGAGAGGTCGTTTCTGTGACGGTGCCTTAAATATATAGACAAAACTATAGACAGACATACAAGCAGACAGACATCACAAGGACACACAGAGAGAGGACACGTATCGGCACAAAGAGAGAGAGGTCGTTTCTGTGACGGTGCCTTAAATATATAGACAAAACTATAGACAGACATACAAGCAGACAGACATCACAAGGACACACAGAGAGAGGACACGTATCGGCACAAAGAGAGAGAGGTCGTTTCTGTGACGGTGCCTTAAATATATAGACAAAACTATAGACAGACATACAAGCAGACAGACATCACAAGGACACACAGAGAGAGGACACGTATCGCACAAAGAGAGAGAGGTCGTTTCTGTGACGGTGCCTTAAATATATAGAGGGGTGGGGGCGGTTAGATTTTTGTTGCTATTTCTATTACACCTGATGATGATTGCTTGTGTTGCAAGCGAAACGTCGTAGTATGCTATTAATTAATTCATTATTTTATCTTTATACGTGACTTTACCGAAAGAACCAAAGAATAATGTGGGTTAGAAAAGAAAACAAATAAAATAAAAATCACGACGTTTCGGATTGCAACACAAGCTTCCGTCTTCAGGTGGAACCGTCACGGCAGTAATTTTGCTGTGACGGTATGGATCATTGCAGTCACGAAAACTTATAATCTAGAATCACTAGACACTTCTATTTCCTAGGCCTTCCATCAGGGGCTGGATTAAGGTTCTTGTAGACCACTAGGAACTTCTGTGTCCTAGGCCTAGAGACAAGGCTGGATCAAGGTTCGTGTAGACCACTAGGCACTTTACTTTCAGTTTTTTCAGTAAAGTAGCGTGGGTTAGAAAAGAAAACAAATGAATCAAATCACAACGTTTCAGGTGGAACCGTCACAGCAAAATTACTGCTGTGACGGCTCCACCTGAAGACGGAAGCTTGTGTTGCCTCCGAAACGTCGTCATTTAATTTATTTGTTTTATTTTTTAACCCACGTGACTTTACCGAAAAAACAATGAGTATGGATCTTTGCAGTCACGAAAACTTCAAATCTAGAATCACTAGGCACTTCTGTGTCTTAGGCCTTCAGAAAAGGCCGGATCAAGGTCCGTGTAGGCCACTAAGTACTTCTGTGCCTGAGGCCTTCAGTCAGGGCTGGATTTTCTCAAGGCATGTTTTAAACGTGGAGGGAAAAACCGGGCGGACCAGAGAAAAAATCCACGTAACCACAGGAGAGAGAGAGACACCGCAAACTCCAAATACACAGCAGGCGTCAGGGTCGGGATCGAGACAGACCCACAGGGTCTGTCCCGTGACCTCCGCCTGTCAGCAGCGAGCCTTCGACGCTGCACCTGGCCTCAAGGTGCACCTTGCCTCAAGGTGCACCTGGCCTCAAGGTGTACCTTGCCTCAAGCTGCACCAGGCCTCAAGGTGCACCTGGCCTCAAGGTGCACCTGGCCTCAAGGTGCAACTGGCCTCAAGGTGCACCTGGCCTCAAGGTGCACCTGGCCTCAAGCTACACCTGGCCTCAAGGTGCACCTTGCCTCAAGGTGCACCTGGCCTCAAGGTGCACCTTGCCTCAAGGTGCACCTGGCCTCAAGGTGCACCTGGCCTCAAGGTGCACCTGGCCTCAAGGTGCCCCTGGCCTCAAGGTGTACCTGGCCTCAAGGTGTACCTGGCCTCAAGGTGCACCTTGCCTCAAGGTGCACCTTGCCTCAAGCTGCACCAGGCCTCAAGGTGCACCTTGCCTCAAGGTGCACCTTGCCTCAAGGTGCACCTGGCCTCAAGGTGCACCTGGCCTCAATGTGCACATGGCCTCAAGGTGCACATGGCCTCAAGGTGCACCTGGCCTCAAGGTGCTGCAATGGCACATGGCCTCAAGGTGCACCTGGCCTCAAGGTGCACATGGCCTCAAGGTGCACCTGGCCTCAAGGTGCACCTGGCCTCAAGGTGCACCTGGCCTCAAGGTGCACCTGGCCTCAAGGTGCACCTGGCCTCAATGTGCACATGGCCTCAAGGTGCACCTGGCCTCAAGGTGCACCTGGCCTCAAGGTGCACATGGCCTCAAGGTGCACCTGGCCACAATGTGCACATGGCCTCAAGGTGCACCTGGTCTCAAGGTGCACCTGGCCTCAAGATGCACCTGGCCCGCACAGGCGGCCGTTGTGATGTGACAGTCACTTGGTGGCGAATGGCGGGTGTTGGTGTGCGCGTGTCTGTGTGTTAAACTCGACAACAAGTATACCAGTAAAAACAAAGTTTTTCACTATAAATCCTTTATATGCGTGGCGGCTAGAGTCCTCTCGTCCTCTGGCTTGAGATGGCTGCCACCTATGGGTCAGATGATTGCATGGCAGCATTAAGCAATTGGTAATTAAATATAAAAATTTGTCCTAAAAAGTGTAAATTTTTGAGAAAAAAATTTCACGAACATTAATTGTCACGCACAACGAGTCTGTGTGGAAAATGTCAGCTCGATTGGATCACGGGAAGTGGGTGAAAAAACGACCGAAAGATTTGCACGGTCCTAAGCAAGCAAGCAAGCGAACTTAATATAAAGGATTTAAAAATGAACCACGTGATACATCGCTGATGATCTCGTCGAAGAAAGACGTAGACCATCACATCACGCGGCAGACGCCGGCTTTTGGCTGGCAAAGGCAAAGGTCCGCCGGATAGCCTTCGACAGACTGACGGGGCAAGTGCTGTTGGCGAATCGGAAACACCCTGCGAAAACCGGCACTGTGGCACACGAGGGGGGGGGGTTGGTAGGCGAGCACCACCACGCCCGGCCGCCTTTGTCTCCCCAAGTATATATTTTTTTACACGTGGCACCAAGCACTGTGCTCATTTGAGGCTGAGTCGACCTAGGGGAGGCCAGGACCGGTTGAAATAAACGACAACTGGGGCTGGTGATCCCGAGTGCGAATTCGACACGGGCCCATGTTGGGGTCCGTAGCGACACGGAGAGAGTGCGCGAGAGGGAGAGAGGGAGGGACAGAGAGCGATGGGAGAGTGCGGACATCGTGGGAGAGAGGGAGGGAGAGCGACACAGAGAGAGTGCGCGAGAGGGAGAGAGGGAGGGACAGAGAGCGATAGGAGAGTGCAGACATCGTGGGAGAGAGGGAGGAGAGCGATGGGAGAGAGCGAACGTAGAGAGGGCATCGTGGGAGAGTGCGAGAGAGATAGGGAATAGAAAACAGAGGGGAACATAGACATGGAGTAAGGAGAGAAGGGGTAGAGAGAGGGGGATAGAGAGAGGGGTAAAAATAGTGGGGGTAGAGAGAGGGGTAGAGAGAGAGAGGGGGTAGAGAGAGAGGGGGGAGAGAGAGAGGGGGGTAGAGAGAGGGGTAGAGAGAGGGGTAGAGAGAGAGGGGGGGTAGAGAGAGGGGTAGAGAGAGGGGGGAGAGAGAGGGGGGGGGGGTAGAGAGAGAGAGGGGGTAGAGAGAGAGAGGGGTAGAGAGAGGGGGTAGAGAGAGGGGGGTAGAGAGAGGGGGTAGAGAGAGAGGGGTAGAGAGAGGGGCAGAGAGAGGGGTAGAGAGAGGGTAGAGAGAGGGGTAGAGAGAGGGGGTAGAGAGAGAGGGGGGTAGAGATAGAGGGGTAGAGAGAGGGGGTAGAGATAGAGGGGGTAGAGAGAGGGGGTAGAGAGAGAGGGGGTAGAGAGGGGGGGTAGAGAGAGAGGGGTAGAGATAGAGGGGGTAGAGAGAGGGGGTAGAGATAGAGGGGTAGAGAGAGGGGGTAGAGAGAGGGGGTAGAGAGAGGGGTAGAGAGAGGGTAGAGAGAGGGGTAGAGAGAGGGGGTAGAAAGAGAGGGGGTAGAGAGAGAGGGGGTAGAGATAGAGGGGTAGAGAGAGGGGGTAGAGAGAGAGAGGGGGAGAGAGAGAGGGGGTAGAGAGAGAGGGGTAGAGAGAGAGAGGGGGTAGAAAGAGGGAGGGTAGAGAGAGAGAGGTAGAGAGAGAGGGGGGTAGAGAGAGGGGGTAGAGAGAGAGGGGTAGAGAGAGAGGGGTAGAGAGAGAGGGGTAGAGAGAGAGGGGGGGTAGAGATAGAGAGAGGGGGGGTAGAGAGAGAGGAGATAGAGAGAGAGAGCAGAGAATGAAATCTTTCGTGAAATATTTCATTTAAAAATGAGGGGGGGGGATGTTTACATGAAGCAAAGCATTGAAAAATAAAACCGAAATGATGAACGAAGCAAAGTGCCGACTACACCGAGCATCTTCTTGTTTCCACTGATCGTAAAAAAAAAAGGAATAAGGGAGAGAGGGAGAGACACTCAGAATGAGAGCGAGCGAGCGAGCGAGAGATGGAGCAATGAATGAGAGAGACACTCAGAATGAGAGAGACACTCAGAATGAGAGAGACACTCAGAATGAGAGAGACACTCAGAATGAGATAGACACTCAGAATGAGAGAGAGAGAGCGAGAGATGGGCGTTGAATGAGAGAGAGAGTAGACACACAGAATGAGAGAGACACTCAGAATGAGATAGAGAGACACTCAGAATGAGAGAGACACTCAGAATGAGAGAGACACTCAGAATGAGAGCGAGAGACACTCAGAATGAGAGAGACGCTCAGAATGAGAGAGACACTCAGAATGAGAGAGACACTCAGAATGAGAGAGACGCTGAGAATGAGAGAGACACTCAGAATGAGAGAGACACTCAGAATGAGAGAGACACTCAGAATGAGAGAGACACTCAGAATGAGAGAGACGCTCAGAATGAGAGAGACACTCAGAATGAGAGAGACACTCAGAATGAGAGAGACACTCAGAATGAGAGAGACGCTCAGAATGAGAGAGACACTCAGAATGAGAGAGACACTCAGAATGAGAGAGACACTCAGAATGAGAGAGACACTCAGAATGAGAGAGACACTCAGAATGAGAGAGACGCTCAGAATGAGAGAGACACTCAGAATGAGAGAGACACTCAGAATGAGAAGAGACACTCAGAATGAGAGAGACACTCAGAATGAGAAGACATCAGAATGAGAGAGACGCTCAGAATGAGAGAGACACTCAGAATGAGAGAGACACTCAGAATGAGAGAGACGCTCAGAATGAGAGAGACACTCAGAATGAGAGCGAGAGACACTCAGAATGAGAGAGACACTCAGAATGAGAGAGACACTCAGAATGAGAGAGACGCTCAGAATGAGAGAGACACTCAGAATGAGATAGAGAGACACTCAGAATGAGAGAGACACTCAGAATGAGAGAGACACTCAGAATGAGAGCGAGCGAGAGATGGAGCGAGCGAGCGAGAGATGGAACGTTGAATGAGAGAGAGACACTCAGAATGAGAGATGGAACGAGCGAGCGAGAGATGGAGCGATGAATGATGTTGTCGTCAAGGTCGGCCAATGGGACCACGGCACGCGCACGCGCGCGCACACCACCTCCACACAAAGACAAAGATCACCCGCGTAGCCTCCAACGGGCTGTTTGGGGCAAGTGCCCTTCAGACCGGCGGGTCCGCGTTCCCTGAACCGAAGGCGGTCCGACACGAAGCCCAGGACGGCCAACGTTTCGCTGGGTTTATTACGGAGTCTGTGGCTCTCCGTGTGAGTTTGTGGGTCTCTCCGTGTGAGTTTGTGGCTCTCTGTGTGAGTCTATGGGTCTCTGTGTGATGAGTCTATGAGTCTCTGTGTGAGTCTATGGCTCTCAGTGTGTCTATGGATCTCTGTGTGAGTTTGTGGCTCTCCGTGTGAGTTTGTAGGTCTCTGTGTGAGTCTATGGCTCTCTGTGTGAGTCTACAGCTCTCTGTGTGAGTCTATGCTCACTGTGTGAGTATATGGCTCTCTGTGTGAGTCTATGGCTCTCTGTGTGAGTCTACAGCTCTCTGTGTGAGTCTATGGCTCTCTGTGTGAGTCTATGCTCTCTGTGTGAGTCTACGGCTCTTTTTGTGAGTCTATGCCTCTCTGTGTGAGTCTATGGCTCTCTATGTGAGTCTATGCTCTCTGTGTGAGTCTATGGCTCTGTGTGAGTCTATGGCTCTTTTTGTGAGTCTATGCTCTCTGTGTGAGTCTATGGCTCTCTGTGTGTCTATGGCTCTCTGTGTGAGTCTATCCCTCTCTGTGTGAGTCTGTGGCTCTCTGTGTGAGTCTATGGCTATGTGTGAGTCTATGGCTCTGTGTGAGTCGATGGCTCTTTGTGTGAGTCTATGGCTCTCTGTGTGAGTCTATGGCTCACTGTGTGAGTATGTCTCTCCGTGTGAGTCTACGGATAAAACGTGCAAACCAAACTCAAGACGACGTCGCCACGAATTTGGTTGCCGTACATCTCCTCGCGACGCCGATGACAACGAGCCACTTAGTTGCGCTATCATTTGTGACGGAAGGTCGCTTCTGAAAAAAAATTGCTACACAGCTTAGTGGAGCCTTACATTTAGTAATATAAAAATAAAACAATTTGTAGTTTAATTGCGACACGTGCCACGAGGAAAGGACGTTGTCCCTGCGTTACTAACACGCGCACCAATCGCCATCCGTTCCATCTTGAACGTCCACTGTGCGTGACGTAGACGGCGCGTAGTGTTGTTATTATTGTGACTACGATTATTAGCGCAGTGTTAACCAGGGCAGCCGCTGGAGTTCGAACCGTGGATCTGCAGCAGCAGCAGCGACAACAACAACAACAAGCGGAGAACGCTGCGACCGCTGTGCCAAGCGTCACTGACTCTGATGCTGATAACGATGACGATGATGACGATGACGATGACGACGACGATGACGACGACGATGATGACGACGATGATGATGACGATGATGATGACGATGATGACGACGACGATGACGACGACGATGACGACGACGATGACGATGACGATGATGATGACGATGATGATGACGACGATGATGATGACGATGACGACGACGATGATGACAACGATGATGATGACGATGATGATGACGATGACGGTGATGACGACGACGATGACGACGACGATGATGATGACGGTGATGACGATGATGATGACGACGACGACGATGATGATGATGACGATGACAACGCTGAGTCTTAGTCACCCCTAGGTTTGACCTTCGTATTAAGCATCGCTCACTCACCCACTCACCCACCCACTCACTCACCCACTCACTCTCTCACATACTCACCCACCCACTCAATCATCCACCCACTCACTCACTCACCCACCCACCCACTCAATCACTCACTCACTCACCCACCCACTCACCCACTCACTCACCCACCCACTCAGTGACTCACCCACCCACCAACTCACCCACCCACCAACTCACTCATCCACTCACCCACCCACCCACTCACTCACTCACCCACCCACTCACCCACTCACCCACCCACTCACTCACCCACCCACTCACTCACTCACCCACCCACTCACCCACCCACCCACCCACTCACCACCGACCTACTCACCCACCCACTCACCACCCACCCACCCATTCACCCACCCACCCACTCACCCACTCAACACACTCACTCACTCACTCACCCACCCACCCACTCACCCACTCACCCACCCACCCACCCACCCACTCACTCACCCACCCACCCACCCACTCACCCACTCACCCACCCACCCACTCACCCCCACTCACACCCACCCACTCACCCACCCACCCGCCCACCGCCCGCTCACTCCAACCACGACCCAAACGAGTGGAACCGCCCGGAGCGGTGGTTACGGCAGATTAACCACGGCGGGGGGCGGGGGGCGGGGGGCGGGGGCGGGGGGCGGGGGGGGGGGCGAGGGAGGGGGGGGGCGAGGGAGGGAGGGAGGGGGGAGATGCGAGGGGAGGGGGGGGTTCAGTCAAAAGTCCCACGGGGCATCTCCTAGCCACCGTGATGATGATGTTGGAGAGAGAGAGACACGCAACCTCTAAAGGCTGATCGACCTAGCAGGAGGTCCGAGGAGATGTTCAGATATCCCTCAGAAATGACACACACCAGACACCACACACAGAACACGACACACACAAACACACAGACATCCACACACTAGACAAACTCACACACACAGACACACACACAGACAAACACACGCACAGGCACACACACAGACACATAGACACAGACACACACTGAGACACACACACACTGAGACACACACACAGCACTAACACACGACACACAGACACACACAGATACACACACAGCCACACAGACACACANCACAGACACACACACACAACACACACAGCACACACACAGACATAAACACACACATATACACACGACACAACACACACACACACAGNACACACACAGACACACACANACAGACACACACACACAGACACAAAACACACAGACAGACACACACACAGACACACACACAGACACACACACAGACACACACACAGACCACACAAACACACACAGGCACACACACAACACATAAACACACACACACATACACCACACAAACACACACACACAGACACACACACAGACACACACAGACACACACACGACACAAAAACACACACACAGACACACACACAGACACACACAGACACACACACAGACACACACACAGACACAACACAAACACACACACAGGAACACACAGACACAGGACACACACACAGACACACACACACAACACACACACACAGACACACACACACAGACACACAACACACACACAGACACCCACAGACACACACACACACAGACACACACACAGACACACACACAGACACACACACACAGACACACACACACAGACACACACACAAACACACACACAGACACACACACAAACACACACACAGACACTAAACACGCGTGCGGGCGGTAAACTAGTAAATAACGTGACGCTGCGTATTGATGATGGCTTGGGAAAGGCGGTGTGGTGAGTTTAGTGGCGCAGTGGGGCCCTGGTGGTCGCGAGAACGAGAGAGAGAAACATCCCCACCCACCACCCACCCACCAGCCCACCAGCCCACCAGCCCACCAGCCCACCAGCCCACACACCTACCCACCCACCCACCACCTACCAACAACCCACCCACCAGCCCACCACCCAACAGCCACCCACCTACCCACACACCCACCCACAGCCCACCCCAGCCCAACAGCCCACCCACCAGCCCACCCACCTACCCACCCACCCACCACCCACCCAACAGCCCACCAGCCCACCCACCACCCACCCAACAGCCCACCCACCCAACATCCCACCCACCACCCACCCACCACCAGCCCACCAGCCCACCCACCACCCAACCAACAGCTCACCAGCCCACCCACCACCCACCCAACAGCCACCACCACCCCATACACCAGCCCACCCACCACCCACCCACCCAACAGCCCACCCACCACCCCGTACACCAGCCCACCCACCAACAGCCACCCACCAGCCCACCCACCAGCCCACCCACACCCACCCAACAGCCCACCCACCACCCCATACACCAGCCCACCACCACCCACCCACCCAACAGCCCACCCACCACCCACCCAAAGCCCACCCACCACCCCATACACCAGCCCACCCACCACCCACCCACCCAACAGCCCACCCACCACCCCATACACAGCCCACCACCACCCACCCACCAACAGCCACCACCAGCCCCACCCACCAGCCCACCCACCACCCACCCACCCAACAGCCCACCACCACCCACCCACCGCCCACTACCCACTCACCACCCACCAGCCCACCCACCACCCACCAACAGAGGTGGTGGTGGTGGTGGTGGGGGGGTGCTGAGGAAGAGGATGGGTGGGGGGTGACAGAGGTGGTGGTGGTGTGGGGGGGTGACAGAGGTGGTGGTGGTGGGGGGGGGGTGCTGAGTGGAAGAGGTGGGGTGGGGGGGTGCCGATGGCGTTTCCCCCCCCCCCCACTTTATCCGGCTCGCTCCGTGGATTTCGGGTCACCACCTCCGGGCGGCAACAATTATCTTGCCGCTTAGTAGGGTGGGGGGGAGAGTGGTGGTGGGAGGAGTAGTGGGTGGGAGGGTGGGGGGATGTGGGGGGGAGAGTGGTGGGTGGGAGGTGGGGAGTGGTGGGTGGAGGGTGGGAGGAGTGGTGGGTGGTGGGGAGGGGAGTGGTGGGTGCGAGGGTGGGGAGTGGTGGGTGCGAGGGAGGGGGGAGTGGTGGATGATGGGGAGGGAGTGGTGGGTGGGTGGGCGGGGGGAGTGGTGGTGGTGGGGAGGAGTGGTAGGTGGGTGGGGGGTGGAGTGGTAGGTGGTGAGGGGTGAGTGGTGGGTGGGTGGGGGTGGAGTGGTGGTGGGGGAGAGTGGTGGTGTGGTAGGGGAGTAGTGGGGGTGGGGGAGTGGTGGGGGAGTGGTGNGGTGAGGGGAGTGGTGGGGGAGGAGTGGGGGTGGGGGAGCGTCCCACAGCCACTCTGCGGATTTGGGGGTCCGCAGCCTCCAGCGGGGATACGGGGAGCAGCAGCAGCAGCATCAGCAGCAGCATGATCAGCAGCAGCAGCAGCATCAGCAGCAGCATCATCATTAGCAGCAGCAGCGGCAGCGGCAGCAGCAGCAGCAGCATCATCAGCAGCAGCAGCAGCGGCAGCGGCAGCAGCAGCATCATCAGCAGCAGCAGCAGCAGCATCAGCAGCAGCATCATCAGCAGCAGCAGCAGCGGCATCAGCAGCAGCATCATCAGCAGCACAGCAGCAGCAGCAGCAGCAGCAGCAGCATCATCATCAGCAGCAGCATCATCAGCAGCAGCAGCAGCAGATCAGCAGCAGCATCATCAGCAGCAGCAGCAGCAGCGGCAGCAGCAGCAGCAGCAGCAGCATCATCAGCAGCAGCATCATCAGCAGCAGCAGCAGCAGCATCAGCAGCAGCATCATCAGCAGCAGCAGCAGCAGCGGCAGCAGCAGCAGCAGCAGCATCATCATCAGCAGCAGCGCAGCAGCGGCAGCAGCATCATCAGCAGCAGCAGCATCATCATCATCAGCAGCAGCAGCAGCATCAGCAGCAGCAGGGGCGCGCTGATGCTGCTGCTCCTGCTGCTGGTGCTGCTGCTGATGCTGCTGATGCTCCTGCTGCTGGTGCTGCTGCTGATGCTGCCTGCTAGGGCTGCTGCTACCTACTGCTGCTGACTTCTGCTACTGCTGCTGCCTGCTGCTGCCTACTCATTGCTACACTGCTACCTACTGCTGCTGCTACCTACCGCTGCTGCCTGCTGCTACTGCTGCTTACTGCTGCTGCCTACTCACTGCTACTGCTGCTACCTGCTGATGCTGCTACTGCTGCTACGGCTGCTGACTGCTACTTCTGCTGCTCCTACTGCGGCTGCTGCTGCAACTGCTGCTGCTGCAACTGCTGACTGCTACTGCCTGCTACTGACTGGCAGGAGGCGGGTGTCAGAGCTCAGAGACGTAAATTCCACATTCCCATGGCAGGGGGCGAGTGTATCACAGGACAAAATCACGCACCGTTTGATTTCCACCACAGAGCGGTACCTATTTTATCGACCACCACCCCCCCCCCACTCCCCGGAGGAGGTATGAGATGATGATGATGAGCTGAGTCAAGTCCGCACCCTGACCAGGAGTTGAATTCGTCTGGCTCAGGAAGCGGTGGCAAGAGCAGGCACTTGCAGGGCTGCGCCTTTAACTAGTCCCCATTGTTGTTGTTTGTTGTTGTTCGTTGTTGTTGTTGTTGTTGTCGTTTACTTTTCGAACAAAGGTGGTGGTCACCGCCTAATTCGCTTCTGCAGTCCGTCTGGATCGCTCCCCAATATTAGAGAGCCACTGAAAACTATGGCACTTTTAAATAATCTAGGTTTAAAACTTGTTTATTCAGAACTACATAGAGACCCATAGACTCACATAGAGACCATAGACTCACATAGAGACCCATATACTCATAAAGAGACTCGTAGACTCACAGATAGATCCATGGACTCAAATAGAGACTCATAGACTCAAATAGAAACCATAGACTCACATAGAGACCACAGACTTATTTGAAGACCCATAGACTCACATAGAGACCCATAGAATTATTGAAGACCCATAGACTCACATAGAGACCCATAGACTCACACAGAGACCCATAGACTCACACAGAGACCCATAGACTCACATAGAGACCCATAGACTCACACAGAGACCCATAGACTCACATAGAGACCCATAGACTCACACAGAGACCCATAGACTCACAAAGAGACCCATAGATTCACACAGAGACCCATAGACTCACACAGAGACCCATAGACTCACACAGAGACCCATAGACTCACATAGAGACCCATAGACTCACACAGAGACCCATAGACTCACATAGAGACCCATTTCACATAGAGACCCATAGACTCACATATAGACCATAGTCTCACCTAGAGACCCATAGACTCACGTAGAGACCCATATACTCACATAGAGACCCATATACTCACGTAGAGACCCCTAGACTCACATAGAGACCCATAGACTCACACAGAGACCTATACACTCACACAGGACACACAGATTCACATAGAGACCCATAGACTCACATAGAGACCCATAGACTTATATAGAGACCCATAGACTCGCATAGAGACCCATAGATTTGCATAGAGACCCATAGACTCACATAGAGACCCATAGACTCACATAGAGACCCATAGACTCACATAGCGACCCATAGACTTGCATAGAGACCCATAGAATTATTTGAAGACCCATAGACTCACATAGAGACCCATAGACTCACATAGAGACCCATAGACTCACACAGAGACCCATAGACTCACATAGAGACCCATAGAGAACCATAGACTCACATAGAGACCCATAGACTCACATAGAGACCCATAGACTCACATAGAGACCATAGACTCACACAGAGACCATAGACTCACACAGACCCATAGACTCACATAGAGACCCATAGACTCACACAGAGACCCATAGACTCACACAGAGACCCATAGACTCACACAGAGACCCATAGACTCACACAGAGACCCATAGACTCACACAGAGACCCATAGACTCACACAGAGACCCATAGACTCACACAGAGACCCATAGACTCACATAGAGACCCATAGACTCACATAGAGACCCATAGACTCACGCAGAGCCATAGACTCATACAGAAACCCATAGACTCATACAGAGACTCACACAGAGACCCATAGACTTTGCATAGAGACCCATAGACTCACATAGACACCCATAGACTTTGCATAAAGACCCAGACTCGCGAATCGTTGCGGGTTAACGGCCTGTTGGGGGCTACACGGGGCAATTTTCGTCCGTGAGAAACACGCAGCACCGCCAGATGGATCGGTCCGGAACGACTCGTGTGCGTGCAGGGGGGGTCACAACCGCGCGTTTAACGCTGTGATGATATTTTCCTAAAATTAATGACGACCCATTAAATATGCATGCGTCTCGCACGACGATTGCGACGTTTTGCGTCTCTCCTCCCCCTAATCCTGTCCGCCCGGGCCCCCACGACTCCCACAACAGATCTGGGATGGGGATCACTGCCACCACCACCCCCCCCCCCCCCCCCACAATCTCGTCGCTCTCGAGGATATTCTCATCGGGAAATAAAATATCGGAGACGCAGGTGGGGTGACGGTGTTGTTGCGTGTGGAGTGGGTGACGGTGTTGTTGCGTGTGGAGTGGGTGACGGTGTTGTTGCGTGTGGAGTGGGTGACGGTGTTGTTGCGTGTGGAGTGGGTGACGGTGTTGTTGCGTGTGGAGTGGGTGACGGTGTTGTTGCGTATGGAGTGGGTGGCGGTGTTGTTGTGTGTGGAGTGGGTGACGGTGTTGTTGCGTGTGGAGTGGGTGACGGTGTTGTTGCGTGTGGAGTGGGTGGCGGTGTTGTTGAGTGTGGAGTGGGTGACGGTGTTGTTGCGTGTGGAGTGGGTGACGGTGTTGTTGCGTGTGGAGTGGGTGACGGTGTTGTTGTGTGTGGAGTGGGTGGCGGTGTTGTTGCGTGTGGAGTGGGTGACGGTGTTGTTGCGTGTGGAGTGGGTGACGGTGTTGTTGGGTGTGGAGTGGGTGGCGGTGTTGTTGTGTGTGGAGTGGGTGACGGTGTTGTTGCGTGTGGAGTGGGTGCGGTGTTGTTGCGTGTGGAGTGGGTGACGGTGTTGTTGCGTGTGGAGTGGGTGACGGTGTTGTTGCGTGTGGAGTGGGTGGCGGTGTTGTTGCGTGTGGAGTGGGTGACGGTGTTGTTGCGTGTGGAGTGGGTGGCGGTGTTGTTGTGTGTGGAGTGGGTGGCGGTGTTGTTGTGTGTGGAGTGGGTGACTGTGTTGTTGCGTGTGGAGTGGGTGATGGTGTTGTTGTGTGTGGAGTGGGTGGCGGTGTTGTTGCGTGTGGAGTGGGTGGCGGTGTTGTTGCGTGTGGAGTGGGTGATGGTGTTGTTGTGTGTGGAGTGGGTGGCGTGTTGTTGCGTGTGGAGTGGGTGGCGGTGTTGTTGCGTGTGGAGTGGGTGGCGGTGTTGTTGCGTGTGGAGTGGGTGGCGGTGTTGTTGCGTGTGGAGTGGGTGGCGGTGTTGTTGCGTGTGGAGTGGGTGATGGTGTTGTGCGTGTGGAGTGGGTGGCGTGTTGTTGCGTGTGGAGTGGGTGACGGTGTTGTTGCGTGTGGAGTGGGTGACGGTGTTGTTGCGTGTGGAGTGGGTGACGGGTTGTTGCGTGTGGAGTGGGTGGCGGTGTTGTTGTGTGTGGAGTGGGTGGCGGTGTTGTTGCGTGTGGAGTGGGTGACGGTGTTGTTGTGTGTGGAGTGGGTGACGGTGTTGTTGTGTGTGGAGTGGGTGGCGGTGTTGTTGTGTGTGGAGTGGGTGACGGTGTTGTTGTGTGTGGAGTGGGTGGCGGTGTTGTTGTGTGTGGAGTGGGTGGCGGTGGTGTTGTGTGTGGAGTGGGTGACGGTGTTGTTGCGTGTGGTGTGGGTGACGGTGTTGTTGTGTGTGGAGTGGGTGACAGTGTTGTTGTGTGTGGAGTGGGTGACGGTGTTGTTGCGTGTGGAGTGGGTGACGGTGTTGTTGCGTGTGGAGTGGGTGGCGGTGTTGTTGTGTGTGGAGTGGGTGACGGTGTTGTTGTGTGTGGAGTGGGTGACGGTGTTGTTGTGTGTGGAGTGGGTGGCGGTGTTGTGTGTGTGGAGTGGGTGGCGGTGTTGTTGTGTGTGGAGTGGGTGACGGTGTTGTTGCGTGTGGAGTGGGTGACGGTGTTGTTGCGTGTGGAGTGGGTGACGGTGTTGTTGCGTGTGGAGTGGGTGACGGTGTTGTTGTGTGTGGAGTGGGTGGCGGTGTTGTTGTGTGTGGAGTGGGTGACGGTGTTGTTGCGTGTGGAGTGGGTGACGGTGTTGTTGCGTGTGGAGTGGGTGACGGTGTTGTTGCGTGTGGAGTGGTGACGGTGTCGTTGCGTGTGGAGTGGGTGACGGTGTTGTTGCGTGTGGAGTGGGTGACGGTGTTGTTGTGTGTGGAGTGGGTGACGGTGTTGTTGTGTGTGGAGTGGTGGCGGTGTTGTTGCGTGTGGAGTGGGTGACGGTGTTGTTGTGTGTGGAGTGGGTGGCGGTGTTGTTGTGTGTGGAGTGGGTGATGGTGTTGTTGTGTGTGGAGTGGGTGGCGGTGTTGTTGTGTGTGGAGTGGGTGGCGGTGTTGTTGTGTGTGGAGTGGGTGACGGTGTTGTTGCGTGTGGAGTGGGTGACGGTGTTGTTGTGTGTGGAGTGGGTGACGGTGTTGTTGCGTGTGGAGTGGGTGGCGGTGTTGTTGTGTGTGGAGTGGGTGACGGTGTGTTGTGTGTGGAGTGGGTGACGGTGTTGTTGTGTGTGGAGTGGGTGGCGGTGTTGTTGCGTGTGGAGTGGGTGACGGTGTTGTTGTGTGTGGAGTGGGTGACCGTGTTGTTGTGTGTGGAGTGGGTGGCGGTGTTGTTGTGTGGGAGTGGGTGACGGTGTTGTTGTGTGTGGAGTGGGTGGCGGTGTTGTTGCATGTGGAGTGGGTGACGGTGTTGTTGTGTGTGGAGTGGGTGGCGGTGTTGTTGCGTGTGGAGTGGGTGGTGGTGTTGTTGTGTGTGGAGTGGGTGACGGTGTTGTTGTGTGTGGAGTGGGTGACGGTGTTGTTGTGTGTGGAGTGGGTGGCGGTGTTGTTGTGTGTGGAGTGGGTGACGGTGTTGTTGTGTGTGGAGTGGGTGACGGTGTTGTTGTGTGTGGAGTGGGTGACGGTGTTGTTGTGTGTGGAGTGGGTGGCGGTGTTGTTGTGTGTGGAGTGGGTGGCGGTGTTGTTGCGTGTGGAGTGGGTGACGGTGTTGTTGTGTGTGGAGTGGGTGGCGGTGTTGTTGTGTGTGGAGTGGGTGGCGGTGTTGTTGTGTGTGGAGTGGGTGACGGTGTTGTTGTGTGTGGAGTGGGTGACGGTGTTGTTGTGTGTGGAGTGGGTGGCGGTGTTGTTGTGTGTGGAGTGGGTGACGGTGTTGTTGCGTGTGGAGTGGGTGACGGTGTTGTTGTGTGTGGAGTGGGTGACGGTGTTGTTGCGTGTGGAGTGGGTGGCGGTGTTGTTGTGTGTGGAGTGGGTGACGGTGTTGTTGTGTGTGGAGTGGGTGACGGTGTTGTTGTGTGTGGAGTGGGTGGCGGTGTTGTTGCGTGTGGAGTGGGTGACGGTGTTGTTGTGTGTGGAGTGGGTGACCGTGTTGTTGTGTGTGGAGTGGGTGACGGTGTTGTTGTGTGTGGAGTGGGTGACCGTGTTGTTGTGTGTGGAGTGGGTGGCGGTGTTGTTGCGTGTGGAGTGGGTGGCGGTGTTGTTGCGTGTGGAGTGGGTGACCGTGTTGTTGTGTGTGGAGTGGGTGACCGTGTTGTTGTGTGTGGAGTGGGTGACCGTGTTGTTGTGTGTGGAGTGGGTGACGGTGTTGTTGTGTGTGGAGTGGGTGGCGGTGTTGTTGTGTGTGGAGTGGGTGGCGGTGTTGTTTGTGTGGAGTGGGTGGCGGTGTTGTTGTGTGTGGAGTGGGTGACGGTGTTGTTGTGTGTGGAGTGGGTGGCGGTGTTGTTGTGTGTGGAGTGGGTGACGGTGTTGTTGTGTGTGGAGTGGGTGGCGGTGTTGTTGCGTGTGGAGTGGGTGACGGTGTTGTTGTGTGTGGAGTGGGTGGCGGTGTTGTTGCGTGTGGAGTGGGTGGCGGTGTTGTTGTGTGTGGAGTGGGTGACGGTGTTGTTGTGTGTGGAGTGGGTGACGGTGTTGTTGTGTGTGGAGTGGGTGGCGGTGTTGTTGTGTGTGGAGTGGGTGACGGTGTTGTTGTGTGTGGAGTGGGTGACGGTGTTGTTGTGTGTGGAGTGGGTGACGGTGTTGTTGCGTGTGGAGTGGGTGGCGGTGTTGTTGTGTGTGGAGTGGGTGGCGGTGTTGTTGTGTGTGGAGTGGGTGACGGTGTTGTTGTGTGTGGAGTGGGTGGCGGTGTTGTTGCATGTGGAGTGGGTGACGGTGTTGTTGTGTGTGGAGTGGGTGGCGGTGTTGTTGTGTGTGGAGTGGGTGGCGGTGTTGTTGTGTGTGGAGTGGGTGACGGTGTTGTTGTGTGTGGAGTGGGTGACGTGTTGTTGTGTGTGGAGTGGGTGACGGTGTTGTTGTGTGTGGAGTGGGTGCGGTGTTGTTGCGTGTGGAGTGGGTGACGGTGTTGTTGTGTGTGGAGTGGGTGGCGGTGTTGTTGTGTGTGGAGTGGGTGACGGTGTTGTTGTGTGTGGAGTGGGTGACGGTGTTGTTGTGTGTGGAGTGGGTGGCGGTGTTGTTGTGTGTGGAGTGGGTGACGGTGTTGTTGTGTGTGGAGTGGGTGACGGTGTTGTTGTGTGTGGAGTGGGTGGCGGTGTTGTTGTGTGTGGAGTGGGTGACGGTGTTGTTGTGTGTGGAGTGGGTGGCGGTGTTGTTGTGTGTGGAGTGGGTGACGGTGTTGTTGTGTGTGGAGTGGGTGACGGTGTTGTTGTGTGTGGAGTGGGTGACGGTGTTGTTGTGTGTGGAGTGGGTGGCGGTGTTGTTGCGTGTGGAGTGGGTGACGGTGTTGTTGTGTGTGGAGTGGGTGACGGTGTTGTTGTGTGTGGAGTGGGTGACGGTGTTGTTGTGTGTGGAGTGGGTGACGGTGTTGTTGTGTGTGGAGTGGGTGGCGGTGTTGTTGCGTGTGGAGTGGGTGACGGTGTTGTTGCGTGTGGAGTGGGTGGCGGTGTTGTTGCGTGTGGAGTGGGTGGCGGTGTTGTTGTGTGTGGAGTGGGTGACGGTGTTGTTGTGTGTGGAGTGGGTGGCGGTGTTGTTGTGTGTGGAGTGGGTGACGGTGTTGTTGTGTGTGGAGTGGGTGGCGGTGTTGTTGCGTGTGGAGTGGGTGGCGGTGTTGTTGTGTGTGGAGTGGGTGACGGTGTTGTTGTGTGTGGAGTGGGTGACGGTGTGTTGTGTGTGGAGTGGGTGGCGGTGTTGTTGCGTGTGGAGTGGGTGACGGTGTTGTTGTGTGTGGAGTGGGTGACGGTGTTGTTGCGTGTGGAGTGGGTGGCGGTGTTGTTGTGTGTGGAGTGGGTGACGGTGTTGTTGTGTGTGGAGTGGGTGGCGGTGTTGTTGCGTGTGGAGTGGGTGGCGGTGTTGTTGTGTGTGGAGTGGGTGACGGTGTTGTTGCGTGTGGAGTGGGTGACGGTGTTGTTGCGTGTGGAGTGGGTGGCGGTGTTGTTGCGTGTGGAGTGGGTGACGGTGTTGTTGTGTGTGGAGTGGGTGGCGGTGTTGTTGCGTGTGGAGTGGTGGCGGTGTTGTTGTGTGTGGAGTGGGTGACGGTGTTGTTGCGTGTGGAGTGGGTGGCGGTGTTGTTGTGTGTGGAGTGGGTGGCGGTGTTGTTGCGTGTGGAGTGGGTGACGGTGTTGTTGCGTGTGGAGTGGGTGGCGGTGTTGTTGCGTGTGGAGTGGGTGGCGGTGTTGTTGCGTGTGGAGTGGGTGACGGTGTTGTTGTGTGTGGAGTGGGTGACGGTGTTGTTG
The DNA here is from genome assembly GCA_018977245.1 of Lethenteron camtschaticum. Classification (NCBI taxonomy): domain Eukaryota; kingdom Metazoa; phylum Chordata; class Hyperoartia; order Petromyzontiformes; family Petromyzontidae; genus Lethenteron; species Lethenteron camtschaticum. The sequence goes on from MU249787.1 coordinate 52,050, forward strand.
CGTGTGGAGTGGGTGGCGGTGTTGTTGCGTGTGGAGTGGGTGACGGTGTTGTTGCGTGTGGAGTGGGTGACGGTGTTGTTGCGTGTGGAGTGGGTGGCGGTGTTGTTGCGTGTGGAGTGGGTGACGGTGTTGTTGTGTGTGGAGTGGGTGGCGGTGTTGTTGCGTGTGGAGTGGGTGGCGGTGTTGTTGCGTGTGGAGTGGGTGACGGTGTTGTTGCGTGTGGAGTGGGTGACGGTGTTGTTGCGTGTGGAGTGGGTGACGGTGTTGTTGTGTGTGGAGTGGGTGGCGGTGTTGTTGCGTGTGGAGTGGGTGACGGTGTTGTTGCGTGTGGAGTGGGTGACGGTGTTGTTGCGTGTGGAGTGGGTGGCGGTGTTGTTGCGTGTGGAGTGGGTGACGGTGTTGTTGTGTGTGGAGTGGGTGGCGGTGTTGTTGCGTGTGGAGTGGGTGGCGGTGTTGTTGCGTGTGGAGTGGGTGACGGTGTTGTTGCGTGTGGTTCTGTGTTTAATCTCTCTCTCTCAAATGTAGCATTCTCAGGAAGAACGTAATCAACCAGATAGTGTGTTGACTGTTATGTTATCCGACTCTCTGTTGTATTACATTACATTTCTAAGTATACTAGAGTTGTGTTTCTATTTCATTTATACCTGATGATGATTGCTTGTGTTGCAATCGAAACGTCGTATAGCTAGTATTTAATTTAATTTCATTATTTTATCTTTATACGTGACTTTACCGAAAGAACCAAAGAATAATTCCTGCAGTCACGAAAGCTCCAAGTTAAGTGTGTGTGGAGTGGTGTTTGCTGGTGACTTTGTGTGATTCGTATCGGAATCGCCTCCAGTGCTGTTGCTTCTGGTGGCAGTGAAAGTTGTTTAAAAGTCAAAGTCTCTCGTTCTCTGTCTCTCTCTCTGGCTACATAGGCGCATGTCTAGGGACCCCATCCCCCCATCCCCCCTCTTTCTCTCTCTCCCTAATCTCTCTACATTACAGGATCTCTCCAAATCCCAATGCGACCTCGTGCCCCTATCCTCTCTNCCCCCCCCCCCCAGCTCTCACTCACTCAGCTCTCTCTTCAGAAAGACATCTTCGTTCTCTCTCTCTGTCTCTCTCATCTCCTTTCTGTATTGCATTCACACATTTTTCTACGTTAACATTATGCAATTAACATTTGGACATATTTCAACGAAAAAAAATGTTCACGTTTTAATGATCTTCTTCTAAAATCACAAACTATCACTCCAGGTTCTAGATCTCATCTCTATATCATCTCTCTCCCTCATCTCATCTCTCTCATCTCTCTCATCTCTCCCTCATCTCTCTCTCATCTCATCTCTCATCTCTCTCACTCTCNCTCATCTCTCTCTCTCTCTCATATCTCTCTCATATCTCTCTCATCTCATCTCTCTCATCTCTCATTTCTCTCATCTCTCTCATCTCTCTCATCTCTCTCCCTCATCTCATCTCTCTCATCTGTCTCATCTCTCTCCCTCATCTCATCTCTGTCATCTCTCTGTTTTTACGATCAGTGGAAACAAGAAGATGCTCGGTGTAGTCGGCACTTTGCTTCGTTCATCATTTCGTTGTTTTCTCTCTCATCTCTCTCTCATCTCTCCCGTCGCTATCTCTCTCATCTCTCTCATCTCTCATCATAGCGGCACGGATGAGATGTACATAATACCTGTAGCAAGGATGACTTCTGTGTATCTCTCCCTTGCATAGATGCATCTCCCTCGCTCTCTCTTGCTCACTCTCTCGCTCACTCTCTCGCTCACTCTCTCGCTCACTCTCTCGCTCGCTCACTCTCTCGCTCACTCTCTCGCTCTCTCGCTCACTCTCTCACTCACTCTCTCGCTCACTCTCTCGCTCACTCTCTCGCTCACTCTCTCGGTCACTCTCTCGCTCACTCTCCCGCTCACTCTCTCGGTCACTCTCTCGGTCACTCTCTCGCTCACTCTCCGCTCACTCTCTCGGTCACTCTCTCGGTCACTCTCTCGCTCACTCTCTCGCTCACTCTCTCGCTCACTCTCTCGCTCACTCTCTCGCTCACTCTCTCGCGCTCTCTCTCGCTCACTTTCTCGCTCACTCTCTCGCTCACTCTCTCGCTCACTGGCTCACTCTCCCGCTCTCTCTCGCTCACTCTCTCGCTCACTCTCGCTCACTCTCTCATCTCTCTCATCATAGCGGCACGGATGAGATGTGCATGATCCCAGTTGCAAGGATGACTTCCCCGCATCTCTCCCACAGATTAATCTCAGGAATCTCTCTCCAGCAAACCCCTTCCACGCCACCACCCCCCCACCACCACCCCAGGCTCATTAATAATTAACGAGTCATCGGCTGACAGGGCCACTAATGGCTGTTTTAGCCGCTAATTATATTTTAACACAACTCGCTTGGCACAAGCACAAAAAAAAACTTCAGTGCATTAGTGCATCCACCTGGCACAGAGGCATTAGGAGCCCCGAGGACGAGTGCATTGATTCGTTCATTGATTCGTTCGTTCGTTCATTCAGTCGACCGTTCATTTATTTATTAAACGCGTCGTTCGTTGAGCAGTACGTCTGTTAAATATGTGGTGGTGATCATGGTGATGAAGAGGATGGTGGTAACCATGGTGACTAAGGTGACCATGGTGATGATGATGATGGTGGTGGTGGTGATGATGATGGTGGTGATGATGATGATGGTGGTGATGATGATGGTGGTGGTGATGTGGTGATGATGATGGTGGTGGTGGTGGTGATGATGATGATGGTGGTGGTGGTGATGATGGTGGTGGTGGTGGTGATGATGGTGATGGTGGTGGTGGTGTGGTGGTGGTGGTGGTGATGATGGTGGTGATGATGATGATGATGGTGGTGGTGGTGGTGGTGATGATGATGGTGGTGGTGGTGATGATGANGATGGTGGTGGTGATGATGATGATGGTGGTGGTGGTGATGATGGTGGTGGTGGTGGTGATGATGATGGTGGTGGTGGTGGTGATTATGATGGTGGTAGTGGTGATGATGGTGGTGGTGGTGATGATGGTGGTGATGATGATGATGATGGTGGTGGTGGTGATTATGATGATGCTGGTGTGGTGATGATGGTGGTGGTGGTGGTGGTGATGATGATGGTGGTGTGGTGGTGATGATGGTGGTGATGATGATGATGATGGTGGTGGTGGTGATTATGATGATGGTGGTGGTGATGATGATGATGATGGTGGTGGTGGTGATGATGACCTTGATGATGGTGATGATGTGGTGGTGGTGGTGGTGATGATGATGATGGTGGTGGTGATGATGATGGTGGTGATGATGATGATGATGGTGGTGGTGGTGGTGATGATGGTGGTGGTGATGATGATGATGGTGGTGGTGGTGATGATGATGATGGTGGTGGTGGTGGTGATGGTGATGATGATGGTGGTGGTGGTGATGGTGATGATGATGGTGGTGGTGATGGTGATGATGATGATGGTGGTGGTGATGATGATGGTGGTGATGATGATGATGGTGGTGGTGGTGGTGATGATGATGGTGGTGGTGATGGTGGTGATGGTGATGATGATGGTGGTGGTGGTGGTGAT